>JAGTYA010000202.1:0-38544 GCA_024291935.2 Okapia johnstoni | reverse complement strand
AGGCGCTGCAGCGCCCTGGGTCCGCGTCAGGCATGGAGCTAGGACCCTCGGGGGTCCCCGGAGGGGGGGAGGGGACAGGTATAACTGGCACCTGTGGGGTGGCCTCCAGGGAGTCGAGGGGACTCAGCCTTTCTCTCCGGTCCGGTCACAGCCAAGGGCAATCGGGCTTCCCCTCGAATGCAGGGGCGAAGGTCGTGCTTTTTTTTCGCGCGGCGCAGGGGGAAGCGGGGGTGGCCTCTCTGAATCGGGGGCGTGGCGCCTCGGGGAGCCTCTCTTGTTGCCTCTGAGAAGTCCAGGCCTCCTTTGACATCGCCAGGGGGCTGCTGGGCTTCCCCTCGCCTCACGTCCAGGGAACTGGACTCGCTTGCCGATGGGGGTTCCTCGGGGACCTTTGGTCTTGCGGCCGGAACTGGCCCCTTGGGGCCTCTTCTCTCGAACCTCAGGAGAGGCGAGAGTCCCGCTCTGGAGGTGCGAGGGAATGTAGGGATTGCGATGGCATTCAGGAAGGGGATTGGACCCCCCTTTCGAGAGGAGGGGCCGACGGCGACGGGGGGCCCCTCGCGAGCGGCCTCTGGAGACTCAGGGTTCCGCTCGCCTGTGGACACGGGTATCCCAGGGGAACCTCTGGGGGCGCCTAGAGGGAGTCCAGCCTCCGTTGCAGCGCCAGAGAGAAGGCAGGACGGCTCTCTCGCGTCGCTGCAGATCCCAAGGGCCCCGTCTCGCAAGGAGGGGGGCCCCGGGGGACGCCCTCGCGGTGTGGCGGGGGAAGCCCCGCTTTCTTGGCAGGTTGGCCCCGGGGATCTCGGGGGACACCTGGAGTCGCCCGCAAGGAGTCAAGCCCCGTTCGGAGCCGGAACAGGTGCCGGGGCATGCTCTCCATGCCCTGCAAGGGAAAAGCGCCTCCTCCCTCTATGGGCGTGGCCTCACGGGGGTGTTCTCGACTTGCGGCGGTGCATTCTCGAGTTGCGGCGGGTACCCCGGCCCGTCTCCCCCGTTAGCCCAGCGGGGTCGCGCCATGCCTCCTTTCGAGCGGACAGGGGCCCGAGCAGCCTCGGGATTCGCCAGGAGGCGCTGCAGCGCCCTGGGTCCGCGTCAGGGCATGGAGCTAGGACCCTCGGGGGTCCCCGGAGGGGGGGAGGGGGACAGGTATATAACTGGCACCTGTGGGGTGGTGGCCTCCAGGGAGTCGAGGGGACTCAGCCTTTCTCTCCGGTCACAGCCAAGGGCAATCGGGGCAATTCCCCCTCGAATGCAGGGGCGAAGGTCGTGCTTTTCCGCGCGCGCAGGGGCAGGGGGAAGCGGGGGTGGCCTCTCTGAATCGGGGGCGTGGCGCCTCGGGGAGCCTCTCTTGTTGCCTCTGAGAAGTCCAGGCCTCCTTTGACATCGCCAGGGGCTGCTGGGCTTCCCCTCGCCTCACGTCCAGGGAACTGGACTCGCTTGCCGATGGGGGTTCCTCGGGGACCTTTGGTCTTGCGGCCGGAACTGGCCCCTTGGGGCCTCTTCTCGAACCTCAGGAGAGGCGAGAGTCCCGCTCTGGAGGTGCGAGGGAATGTAGGGATTGCGATGGCGATGGCATCAGGAAGGGGATTGGACCCCCCTTTCGAGAGGAGGGGCCGACGGCGACGGGGGGCCCCTCGCGAGCGGCCTCTGGAGACTCAGGGTTCCGCTCGCCTGTGGACACGGGTATCCCAGGGAACCTCTGGGGGCGCCTAGAGGGAGTCCAGCCTCCGTTGCAGCGCCAGAGAGAAGGCAGGACGGCTCTCGCGTCGCTGCAGATCCCAAGGGCCCCGTCTCGCAAGGAGGGGGGCCCGGGGGACGCCCTCGCGGTGTGGCGGGAAGCCCCGCTTTCTTGGCAGGTTGGCCCCCGGGGATCTCGGGGGACACCTGGAGTCGCCCGCAAGGAGTCAAGCCCCGTTCGGAGCCGGAACAGGTGCCGGGGCATGCTCTCTCTCCATGCCCTGCAAGGGAAAAGCGCCTCCTCCCTCTATGGGCGTGGCCTCACGGGGGTGTTCTCGACTTGCGGCGGTGCATTCTCGAGTTGCGGCGGGTACCCCGGCCCGTCTCCCCCGTTAGCCCAGCGGGGTCGCCATGCCTCCTTTCGAGCGGACAGGGGCCCGAGCAGCCTCGGGATTCGCCAGGAGGCGCTGCAGCGCCCTGGGTCCGCGTCAGGCATGGAGCTAGGACCCTCGGGGGTCCCCGGAGGGGGGGAGGGGACAGGTATAACTGGCACCTGTGGGGTGGCCTCCAGGGAGTCGAGGGGACTCAGCCTTTCTCTCTCCGGTCACAGCCAAGGGCAATCGGGCTTCCCCTCGAATGCAGGGGCGAAGGTCGTGCTTTTCCGCGCGGCGCAGGGGGAAGCGGGGGTGGCCTCTCTGAATCGGGGGCGTGGCGCCTCGGGGAGCCTCTCTTGTTGCCTCTGAGAAGTCCAGGCCTCCTTTGACATCGCCAGGGGCTGCTGGGCTTCCCCTCGCCTCACGTCCAGGGAACTGGACTCGCTTGCCGATGGGGGTTCCTCGGGGACCTTTGGTCTTGCGGCCGGAACTGGCCCCTTGGGGCCTCTTCTCTCGAACCTCAGGAGAGGCGAGAGTCCCGCTCTGGAGGTGCGAGGGAATGTAGGGATTGCGATGGCATTCAGGAAGGGGATTGGACCCCCCTTTCGAGAGGAGGGGCCGACGGCGACGGGGGGCCCCTCGCGAGCGGCCTCTGGAGACTCAGGGTTCCGCTCGCCTGTGGACACGGGTATCCCAGGGAACCTCTGGGGGCGCCTAGAGGGAGTCCAGCCTCCGTTGCAGCGCCAGAGAGAAGGCAGGACGGCTCTCGCGTCGCTGCAGATCCCAAGGGCCCCGTCTCGCAAGGAGGGGGGCCCGGGGGACGCCCTCGCGGTGTGGCGGGAAGCCCCGCTTTCTTGGCAGGTTGGCCCGGGGATCTCGGGGACACCTGGAGTCGCCCGCAAGGAGTCAAGCCCCGTTCGGAGCCGGAACAGGTGCCGGGGCATGCTCTCCATGCCCTGCAAGGGAAAAGCGCCTCCTCCCTCTATGGGCGTGGCCTCACGGGGGTGTTCTCGACTTGCGGCGGTGCATTCTCGAGTTGCGGCGGGTACCCCGGCCCGTCTCCCCCGTTAGCCCAGCGGGGTCGCCATGCCTCCTTTCGAGCGGACAGGGGCCCGAGCAGCCTCGGGATTCGCCAGGAGGCGCTGCAGCGCCCTGGGTCCGCGTCAGGCATGGAGCTAGGACCCTCGGGGGTCCCCGGAGGGGGGGAGGGGACAGGTATAACTGGCACCTGTGGGGTGGCCTCCAGGGAGTCGAGGGGACTCAGCCTTTCTCTCCGGTCACAGCCAAGGGCAATCGGGCTTCCCCTCGAATGCAGGGGCGAAGGTCGTGCTTTTCCGCGCGCGGCGCAGGGGGAAGCGGGGGTGGCCTCTCTGAATCGGGGGCGTGGCGCCTCGGGGAGCCTCTCTTGTTGCCTCTGAGAAGTCCAGGCCTCCTTTGACATCGCCAGGGGCTGCTGGGCTTCCCCTCGCCTCACGTCCAGGGAACTGGACTCGCTTGCCGATGGGGGTTCCTCGGGGACCTTTGGTCTTGCGGCCGGAACTGGCCCCTTGGGGCCTCTTCTCGAACCTCAGGAGAGGCGAGAGTCCCGCTCTGGAGGTGCGAGGGAATGTAGGGATTGCGATGGCATTCAGGAAGGGGATTGGACCCCCCTTTCGAGAGGAGGGGCCGACGGCGACGGGGGGCCCCTCGCGAGCGGCCTCTGGAGACTCAGGGTTCCGCTCGCCTGTGGACACGGGTATCCCAGGGAACCTCTGGGGGCGCCTAGAGGGAGTCCAGCCTCCGTTGCAGCGCCAGAGAGAAGGCAGGACGGCTCTCGCGAGTCGCTGCAGATCCCAAGGGCCCCGTCTCGCAAGGAGGGGGGCCCGGGGGACGCCCTCGCGGTGTGGCGGGAAGCCCGCTTTTCTTGGCAGGTTGGCCCGGGGATCTCGGGGGGACACCTGGAGTCGCCCGCAAGGAGTCAAGCCCCGTTCGGAGCCGGAACAGGTGCCGGGGCATGCTCTCCATGCCCTGCAAGGGAAAAGCGCCTCCTCCCTCTATGGGCGTGGCCTCACGGGGGTGTTCTCGACTTGCGGCGGTGCATTCTCGAGTTGCGGCGGGTACCCCGGCCCGTCTCCCCCGTTAGCCCAGCGGGGTCGCCATGCCTCCTTTCGAGCGGACAGGGGCCCGAGCAGCCTCGGGATTCGCCAGGAGGCGCTGCAGCGCCCTGGGTCCGCGTCAGGCATGGAGCTAGGACCCTCGGGGGTCCCCGGAGGGGGGGAGGGGACAGGTATAACTGGCACCTGTGGGGTGGCCTCCAGGGAGTCGAGGGGACTCAGCCTTTCTCTCCGGTCACAGCCAAGGGCAATCGGGCTTCCCCTCGAATGCAGGGGCGAAGGTCGTGCTTTTCCGCGCGGCGCAGGGGGAAGCGGGGGTGGCCTCTCTGAATCGGGGGCGTGGCGCCTCGGGGAGCCTCTCTTGTTGCCTCTGAGAAGTCCAGGCCTCCTTTGACATCGCCAGGGGCTGCTGGGCTTCCCCTCGCCTCACGTCCAGGGAACTGGACTCGCTTGCCGATGGGGGTTCCTCGGGGACCTTTGGTCTTGCGGCCGGAACTGGCCCCTTGGGGCCTCTTCTCGAACCTCAGGAGAGGCGAGAGTCCCGCTCTGGAGGTGCGAGGGAATGTAGGGATTGCGATGGCATTCAGGAAGGGGATTGGACCCCCCCTTTCGAGAGGAGGGGCCGACGGCGACGGGGGGCCCCTCGCGAGCGGCCTCTGGAGACTCAGGGTTCCGCTCGCCTGTGGACACGGGTATCCCAGGGAACCTCTGGGGGCGCCTAGAGGGAGTCCAGCCTCCGTTGCAGCGCCAGAGAGAAGGCAGGACGGCTCTCGAGTCGCTGCAGATCCCAAGGGCCCCGTCTCGCAAGGAGGGGGGCCCGGGGGACGCCCTCGCGGTGTGGCGGGAAGCCCTTTCTTCGCAGGTTGGCCCGGGGATCTCGGGGGACACCTGGAGTCGCCCGCAAGGAGTCAAGCCCCGTTCGGAGCCGGAACAGGTGCCGGGGCATGCTCTCCATGCCCTGCAAGGGAAAAGCGCCTCCTCCCTCTATGGGCGTGGCCTCACGGGGGTGTTCTCGACTTGCGGCGGTGCATTCTCGAGTTGCGGCGGGTACCCCGGCCCGTCTCCCCCGTTAGCCCAGCGGGGTCGCCATGCCTCCTTTCGAGCGGACAGGGGCCCGAGCAGCCTCGGGATTCGCCAGGAGGCGCTGCAGCGCCCTGGGTCCGCGTCAGGCATGGAGCTAGGACCCTCGGGGGTCCCCGGAGGGGGGGAGGGGACAGGTATAACTGGCACCTGTGGGGTGGCCTCCAGGGAGTCGAGGGGACTCAGCCTTTCTCTCCGGTCACAGCCAAGGGCAATCGGGCTTCCCCTCGAATGCAGGGGCGAAGGTCGTGCTTTTCCGCGCGCGGCGCAGGGGGAAGCGGGGGTGGCCTCTCTGAATCGGGGGCGTGGCGCCTCGGGGAGCCTCTCTTGTTGCCTCTGAGAAGTCCAGGCCTCCTTTGACATCGCCAGGGGCTGCTGGGCTTCCCCTCGCCTCACGTCCAGGGAACTGGACTCGCTTGCCGATGGGGGTTCCTCGGGGACCTTTGGTCTTGCGGCCGGAACTGGCCCCTTGGGGCCTCTTCTCGAACCTCAGGAGAGGCGAGAGTCCCGCTCTGGAGGTGCGAGGGAATGTAGGGATTGCGATGGCATTCAGGAAGGGGATTGGACCCCCCTTTCGAGAGGAGGGGCCGACGGCGACGGGGGGCCCCTCGCGAGCGGCCTCTGGAGACTCAGGGTTCCGCTCGCCTGTGGACACGGGTATCCCAGGGAACCTCTGGGGGCGCCTAGAGGGAGTCCAGCCTCCGTTGCAGCGCCAGAGAGAAGGCAGGACGGCTCTCGAGCGTCGCTGCAGATCCCAAGGGCCCCGTCTCGCAAGGAGGGGGGCCCGGGGGACGCCCTCGCGGTGTGGCGGGAAGCCCCGCTTTCTTGGCAGGTTGGCCCGGGGATCTCGGGGGACACCTGGAGTCGCCCGCAAGGAGTCAAGCCCCGTTCGGAGCCGGAACAGGTGCCGGGGCATGCTCTCCATGCCCTGCAAGGGAAAAGCGCCTCCTCCCTCTATGGGCGTGGCCTCACGGGGGTGTTCTCGACTTGCGGCGGTGCATTCTCGAGTTGCGGCGGGTACCCCGGCCCGTCTCCCCCGTTAGCCCAGCGGGGTCGCCATGCCTCCTTTCGAGCGGACAGGGGCCCGAGCAGCCTCGGGATTCGCCAGGAGGCGCTGCAGCGCCCTGGGTCCGCGTCAGGCATGGAGCTAGGACCCTCGGGGGTCCCCGGAGGGGGGGAGGGGACAGGTATAACTGGCACCTGTGGGGTGGCCTCCAGGGAGTCGAGGGGACTCAGCCTTTCTCTCCGGTCACAGCCAAGGGCAATCGGGCTTCCCCTCGAATGCAGGGGCGAAGGTCGTGCTTTTCCGCGCGGCGCAGGGGGAAGCGGGGGTGGCCTCTCTGAATCGGGGGCGTGGCGCCTCGGGGAGCCTCTCTTGTTGCCTCTGAGAAGTCCAGGCCTCCTTTGACATCGCCAGGGGCTGCTGGGCTTCCCCTCGCCTCACGTCCAGGGAACTGGACTCGCTTGCCGATGGGGGTTCCTCGGGGACCTTTGGTCTTGCGGCCGGAACTGGCCCCTTGGGGCCTCTTCTCGAACCTCAGGAGAGGCGAGAGTCCCGCTCTGGAGGTGCGAGGGAATGTAGGGATTGCGATGGCATTCAGGAAGGGGATTGGACCCCCCTTTCGAGAGGAGGGGCCGACGGCGACGGGGGGCCCCTCGCGAGCGGCCTCTGGAGACTCAGGGTTCCGCTCGCCTGTGGACACGGGTATCCCAGGGAACCTCTGGGGGCGCCTAGAGGGAGTCCAGCCTCCGTTGCAGCGCCAGAGAGAAGGCAGGACGGCTCTCGCGTCGCTGCAGATCCCAAGGGCCCCGTCTCGCAAGGAGGGGGGCCCGGGGGACGCCCTCGCGGTGTGGCGGGAAGCCCCGCTTTCTTGGCAGGTTGGCCCGGGGATCTCGGGGGACACCTGGAGTCGCCCGCAAGGAGTCAAGCCCCGTTCGGAGCCGGAACAGGTGCCGGGGCATGCTCTCCATGCCCTGCAAGGGAAAAGCGCCTCCTCCCTCTATGGGCGTGGCCTCACGGGGGTGTTCTCGACTTGCGGCGGTGCATTCTCGAGTTGCGGCGGGTACCCCGGCCCGTCTCCCCCGTTAGCCCAGCGGGGTCGCCATGCCTCCTTTCGAGCGGACAGGGGCCCGAGCAGCCTCGGGATTCGCCAGGAGGCGCTGCAGCGCCCTGGGTCCGCGTCAGGCATGGAGCTAGGACCCTCGGGGGTCCCCGGTGTGTGGGGTGGCCTCCAGGGAGTCGCCCTGGGATACCCGTGTCCACAGGCGAGCGGAACCCTGAGTCTCCAGAGGCCGCTCGCGAGGGGCCCCCCGTCGCCGTCGGCCCCTCCTCTCGAAAGGGGGGTCCAATCCCCTTCCTGAATGCCATCGCAATCCCTACATTCCCTCGCACCTCCAGAGCGGGACTCTCGCCTCTCCTGAGGTTCGAGAAGAGGCCCCAAGGGGCCAGTTCCGGCCGCAAGACCAAAGGTCCCCGAGGAACCCCCATCGGCAAGCGAGTCCAGTTCCCTGGACGTGAGGCGAGGGGAAGCCCAGCAGCCCCTGGCGATGTCAAAGGAGGCCTGGACTTCTCAGAGGGCAACAAGAGAGGCTCCCCGAGGCGCCACGCCCCCGATTCAGAGAGGCCACCCCCGCTTCCCCTGCGCCGCGCGGAAAAGCACGACCTTCGCCCCTGCATTCGAGGGGAAGCCCGATTGCCCTTGGCTGTGACCGGAGAGAAAGGCTGAGTCCCCTCGACTCCCTGGAGGCCACCCCACAGGTGCCAGTTATACCTGTCCCCTCCCCCCCTCCGGGGACCCCCGAGGGTCCTAGCTCCATGCCTGACGCGGACCCAGGGCGCTGCAGCGCCTCCTGGCGAATCCCGAGGCTGCTCGGGCCCCTGTCCGCTCGAAAGGAGGCATGGCGACCCCGCTGGGCTAACGGGGGAGACGGGCCGGGGGGTACCCGCCGCAACTCGAGAATGCACCGCCGCAAGTCGAGAACACCCCCGTGAGGCCACGCCCATAGAGGGAGGAGGCGCTTTTCCCTTGCAGGGCATGGAGAGCATGCCCCGGCACCTGTTCCGGCTCCGAACGGGGCTTGACTCCTTGCGGGCGACTCCAGGTGTCCCCCGAGATCCCCGGGCCAACCTGCCAAGAAAGCGGGGCTTCCCGCCACACCGCGAGGGCGTCCCCCCGGGCCCCCCTCCTTGCGAGACGGGGCCCTTGGGATCTGCAGCGACGCGAGAGCCGTCCTGCCTTCTCTCTGGCGCTGCAACGGAGGCTGGACTCCCTCTAGGCGCCCCCAGAGGTTCCCTGGGATACCCGTGTCCACAGGCGAGCGGAACCCTGAGTCTCCAGAGGCCGCTCGCGAGGGGCCCCCCGTCGCCGTCGGCCCCTCCTCTCGAAAGGGGGGTCCAATCCCCTTCCTGAATGCCATCGCAATCCCTACATTCCCTCGCCACCTCCAGAGCGGGACTCTCGCCTCTCCTGAGGTTCGAGAAGAGGCCCCAAGGGGCCAGTTCCGGCCGCAAGACCAAAGGTCCCCGAGGAACCCCCATCGGCAAGCGAGTCCAGTTCCCTGGACGTGAGGCGAGGGGAAGCCCAGCAGCCCCTGGCGATGTCAAAGGAGGCCTGGACTTCTCAGAGGCAACAAGAGAGGCTCCCCGAGGCGCCACGCCCCCGATTCAGAGAGGCCACCCCCGCTTCCCCCTGCGCCGCGCGGAAAAGCACGACCTTCGCCCCTGCATTCGAGGGGAAGCCCGATTGCCCTTGGCTGTGACCGGAGAGAAAGGCTGAGTCCCCTCGACTCCCTGGAGGCCACCCCACAGGTGCCAGTTATACCTGTCCCCTCCCCCCCTCCGGGGACCCCCGAGGGTCCTAGCTCCATGCCTGACGCGGACCCAGGGCGCTGCAGCGCCTCCTGGCGAATCCCGAGGCTGCTCGGGCCCCTGTCCGCTCGAAAGGAGGCATGGCGACCCCGCTGGGCTAACGGGGGAGACGGGCCGGGGTACCCGCCGCAACTCGAGAATGCACCGCCGCAAGTCGAGAACACCCCCGTGAGGCCACGCCCATAGAGGGAGGAGGCGCTTTTCCCTTGCAGGGCATGGAGAGCATGCCCCGGCACCTGTTCCGGCTCCGAACGGGGCTTGACTCCTTGCGGGCGACTCCAGGTGTCCCCCGAGATCCCCGGGCCAACCTGCCAAGAAAGCGGGGCTTCCCGCCACACCGCGAGGGCGTCCCCCGGGCCCCCCTCCTTGCGAGACGGGGCCCTTGGGATCTGCAGCGACGCGAGAGCCGTCCTGCCTTCTCTCTGGCGCTGCAACGGAGGCTGGACTCCCTCTAGGCGCCCCCAGAGGTTCCCTGGGATACCCGTGTCCACAGGCGAGCGGAACCCTGAGTCTCCAGAGGCCGCTCGCGAGGGGGGCCCCCCGTCGCCGTCGGCCCCTCCTCTCGAAAGGGGGGTCCAATCCCCTTCCTGAATGCCATCGCAATCCCTACATTCCCTCGCACCTCCAGAGCGGGACTCTCGCCTCTCCTGAGGTTCGAGAAGAGGCCCCAAGGGGCCAGTTCCGGCCGCAAGACCAAAGGTCCCCGAGGAACCCCCATCGGCAAGCGAGTCCAGTTCCCTGGACGTGAGGCGAGGGGAAGCCCAGCAGCCCCTGGCGATGTCAAAGGAGGCCTGGACTTCTCAGAGGCAACAAGAGAGGCTCCCCGAGGCGCCACGCCCCCGATTCAGAGAGGCCACCCCCGCTTCCCCCTGCGCCGCGCGGAAAAGCACGACCTTCGCCCCTGCATTCGAGGGGAAGCCCGATTGCCCTTGGCTGTGACCGGAGAGAAAGGCTGAGTCCCCTCGACTCCCTGGAGGCCACCCCACAGGTGCCAGTTATACCTGTCCCCTCCCCCCCTCCGGGGACCCCCGAGGGTCCTAGCTCCATGCCTGACGCGGACCCAGGGCGCTGCAGCGCCTCCTGGCGAATCCCGAGGCTGCTCGGGCCCCTGTCCGCTCGAAAGGAGGCATGGCGACCCCGCTGGGCTAACGGGGGAGACGGGCCGGGGTACCCGCCGCAACTCGAGAATGCACCGCCGCAAGTCGAGAACACCCCCGTGAGGCCACGCCCATAGAGGGAGGAGGCGCTTTTCCCTTGCAGGGCATGGAGAGCATGCCCCGGCACCTGTTCCGGCTCCGAACGGGGCTTGACTCCTTGCGGGCGACTCCAGGTGTCCCCCGAGATCCCCGGGCCAACCTGCCAAGAAAGCGGGGCTTCCCGCCACACCGCGAGGGCGTCCCCCGGGCCCCCCTCCTTGCGAGACGGGGCCCTTGGGATCTGCAGCGACGCGAGAGCCGTCCTGCCTTCTCTCTGGCGCTGCAACGGAGGCTGGACTCCCTCTAGGCGCCCCCAGAGGTTCCCTGGGATACCCGTGTCCACAGGCGAGCGGAACCCTGAGTCTCCAGAGGGCCGCTCGCGAGGGGCCCCCCGTCGCCGTCGGCCCCTCCTCTCGAAAGGGGGGTCCAATCCCCTTCCTGAATGCCATCGCAATCCCTACATTCCCTCGCACCTCCAGAGCGGGACTCTCGCCTCTCCTGAGGTTCGAGAAGAGGCCCCAAGGGGCCAGTTCCGGCCGCAAGACCAAAGGTCCCCGAGGAACCCCCATCGGCAAGCGAGTCCAGTTCCCTGGACGTGAGGCGAGGGGAAGCCCAGCAGCCCCTGGCGATGTCAAAGGAGGCCTGGACTTCTCAGAGGCAACAAGAGAGGCTCCCCGAGGCGCCACGCCCCCGATTCAGAGAGGCCACCCCCGCTTCCCCCTGCGCCGCGCGGAAAAGCACGACCTTCGCCCCTGCATTCGAGGGGAAGCCCGATTGCCCTTGGCTGTGACCGGAGAGAAAGGCTGAGTCCCCTCGACTCCCTGGAGGCCACCCCACAGGTGCCAGTTATACCTGTCCCCTCCCCCCCCCTCGGGGACCCCCGAGGGTCCTAGCTCCATGCCTGACGCGGACCCAGGGCGCTGCAGCGCCTCCTGGCGAATCCCGAGGCTGCTCGGGCCCCTGTCCGCTCGAAAGGAGGCATGGCGACCCCGCTGGGCTAACGGGGGAGACGGGCCGGGGTACCCGCCGCAACTCGAGAATGCACCGCCGCAAGTCGAGAACACCCCCCGTGAGGCCACGCCCATAGAGGGAGGAGGCGCTTTTCCCTTGCAGGGCATGGAGAGCATGCCCCGGCACCTGTTCCGGCTCCGAACGGGGCTTGACTCCTTGCGGGCGACTCCAGGTGTCCCCCGAGATCCCCGGGCCAACCTGCCAAGAAAGCGGGGCTTCCCGCCACACCGCGAGGGCGTCCCCCGGGCCCCCCTCCTTGCGAGACGGGGCCCTTGGGATCTGCAGCGACGCGAGAGCCGTCCTGCCTTCTCTCTGGCGCTGCAACGGAGGCTGGACTCCCTCTAGGCGCCCCCAGAGGTTCCCTGGGATACCCGTGTCCACAGGCGAGCGGAACCCTGAGTCTCCAGAGGCCGCTCGCGAGGGGCCCCCCGTCGCCGTCGGCCCCTCCTCTCGAAAGGGGGGTCCAATCCCCTTCCTGAATGCCATCGCAATCCCTACATTCCCTCGCACCTCCAGAGCGGGACTCTCGCCTCTCCTGAGGTTCGAGAAGAGGCCCCAAGGGGCCAGTTCCGGCCGCAAGACCAAAGGTCCCCGAGGAACCCCCATCGGCAAGCGAGTCCAGTTCCCTGGACGTGAGGCGAGGGGAAGCCCAGCAGCCCCTGGCGATGTCAAAGGAGGCCTGGACTTCTCAGAGGCAACAAGAGAGGCTCCCCGAGGCGCCACGCCCCCGATTCAGAGAGGCCACCCCCGCTTCCCCCTGCGCCGCGCGGAAAAGCACGACCTTCGCCCCTGCATTCGAGGGGAAGCCCGATTGCCCTTGGCTGTGACCGGAGAGAAAGGCTGAGTCCCCTCGACTCCCTGGAGGCCACCCCACAGGTGCCAGTTATACCTGTCCCCTCCCCCCCTCCGGGGACCCCCGAGGGTCCTAGCTCCATGCCTGACGCGGACCCAGGGCGCTGCAGCGCCTCCTGGCGAATCCCCGAGGCTGCTCGGGCCCCTGTCCGCTCGAAAGGAGGCATGGCGACCCCGCTGGGCTAACGGGGGAGACGGGCCGGGGTACCCGCCGCAACTCGAGAATGCACCGCCGCAAGTCGAGAACACCCCCGTGAGGCCACGCCCATAGAGGGAGGAGGCGCTTTTCCCTTGCAGGGCATGGAGAGCATGCCCCGGCACCTGTTCCGGCTCCGAACGGGGCTTGACTCCTTGCGGGCGACTCCAGGTGTCCCCCGAGATCCCCGGGCCAACCTGCCAAGAAAGCGGGGCTTCCCGCCACACCGCGAGGGCGTCCCCCGGGCCCCCCTCCTTGCGAGACGGGGCCCTTGGGATCTGCAGCGACTCGAGAGCCGTCCTGCCTTCTCTCTGGCGCTGCAACGGAGGCTGGACTCCCTCTAGGCGCCCCCAGAGGTTCCCTGGGATACCCGTGTCCACAGGCGAGCGGAACCCTGAGTCTCCAGAGGCCGCTCGCGAGGGGCCCCCCGTCGCCGTCGGCCCCTCCTCTCGAAAGGGGGGTCCAATCCCCTTCCTGAATGCCATCGCAATCCCTACATTCCCTCGCACCTCCAGAGCGGGACTCTCGCCTCTCCTGAGGTTCGAGAAGAGGCCCCAAGGGGCCAGTTCCGGCCGCAAGACCAAAGGTCCCCGAGGAACCCCCATCGGCAAGCGAGTCCAGTTCCCTGGACGTGAGGCGAGGGGAAGCCCAGCAGCCCCTGGCGATGTCAAAGGAGGCCTGGACTTCTCAGAGGCAACAAGAGAGGCTCCCCGAGGCGCCACGCCCCCGATTCAGAGAGGCCACCCCCGCTTCCCCCTGCGCCGCGCGGAAAAGCACGACCTTCGCCCCTGCATTCGAGGGGAAGCCCGATTGCCCTTGGCTGTGACCGGAGAGAAAGGCTGAGTCCCCTCGACTCCCTGGAGGCCACCCCACAGGTGCCAGTTATACCTGTCCCCTCCCCCCTCCGGGGACCCCCGAGGGTCCTAGCTCCATGCCTGACGCGGACCCAGGGCGCTGCAGCGCCTCCTGGCGAATCCCGAGGCTGCTCGGGGGCCCCTGTCCGCTCGAAAGGAGGCATGGCGACCCCGCTGGGCTAACGGGGGAGACGGGCCGGGGTACCCGCCGCAACTCGAGAATGCACCGCCGCAAGTCGAGAACACCCCCGTGAGGCCACGCCCATAGAGGGAGGAGGCGCTTTTTCCCTTGCAGGGCATGGAGAGCATGCCCCGGCACCTGTTCCGGCTGCGAACGGGGCTTGACTCCTTGCGGGCGACTCCAGGTGTCCCCCGAGATCCCCGGGCCAACCTGCCAAGAAAGCGGGGCTTCCCGCCACCGCGAGCGAGGGCGTCCCCCGGCCCCCCTCCTTGCGAGACGGGGCCCTTGGGATCTGCAGCGACGCGAGAGCCGTCCTGCCTTCTCTCTGGCGCTGCAACGGAGGCTGGACTCCCTCTAGGCGCCCCCAGAGGTTCCCTGGGATACCCGTGTCCACAGGCGAGCGGAACCCTGAGTCTCCAGAGGCCGCTCGCGAGGGGCCCCCCGTCGCCGTCGGCCCCTCCTCTCGAAAGGGGGGTCCAATCCCCTTCCTGAATGCCATCGCAATCCCTACATTCCCTCGCACCTCCAGAGCGGGACTCTCGCCTCTCCTGAGGTTCGAGAAGAGGCCCCAAGGGGCCAGTTCCGGCCGCAAGACCAAAGGTCCCCGAGGAACCCCCATCGGCAAGCGAGTCCAGTTCCCTGGACGTGAGGCGAGGGGAAGCCCAGCAGCCCCTGGCGATGTCAAAGGAGGCCTGGACTTCTCAGAGGCAACAAGAGAGGCTCCCCGAGGCGCCACGCCCCCGATTCAGAGAGGCCACCCCGCTTCCCCCCTGCGCCGCGCGGAAAAGCACGACCTTCGCCCCTGCATTCGAGGGGAAGCCCGATTGCCCTTGGCTGTGACCGGAGAGAAAGGCTGAGTCCCCTCGACTCCCTGGAGGCCACCCCACAGGTGCCAGTTATACCTGTCCCCTCCCCCCCCCCGGGGACCCCCGAGGGTCCTAGCTCCATGCCTGACGCGGACCCAGGGCGCTGCAGCGCCTCCTGGCGAATCCCGAGGCTGCTCGGGCCCCTGTCCGCTCGAAAGGAGGCATGGCGACCCCGCTGGGCTAACGGGGGAGACGGGCCGGGGTACCCGCCGCAACTCGAGAATGCACCGCCGCAAGTCGAGAACACCCCCGTGAGGCCACGCCCATAGAGGGAGGAGGCGCTTTTCCCTTGCAGGGCATGGAGAGCATGCCCCGGCACCTGTTCCGGCTCCGAACGGGGCTTGACTCCTTGCGGGCGACTCCAGGTGTCCCCCGAGATCCCCGGGCCAACCTGCCAAGAAAGCGGGGCTTCCCGCCACACCGCGAGGGCGTCCCCCGGGCCCCCCTCCTTGCGAGACGGGGCCCTTGGGATCTGCAGCGACTCGAGAGCCGTCCTGCCTTCTCTCTGGCGCTGCAACGGAGGCTGGACTCCCTCTAGGCGCCCCCAGAGGTTCCCTGGGATACCCGTGTCCACAGGCGAGCGGAACCCTGAGTCTCCAGAGGCCGCTCGCGAGGGGCCCCCCGTCGCCGTCGGCCCCTCCTCTCGAAAGGGGGGTCCAATCCCCTTCCTGAATGCCATCGCAATCCCTACATTCCCTCGCACCTCCAGAGCGGGACTCTCGCCTCTCCTGAGGTTCGAGAAGAGGCCCCAAGGGGCCAGTTCCGGCCGCAAGACCAAAGGTCCCCGAGGAACCCCCATCGGCAAGCGAGTCCAGTTCCCTGGACGTGAGGCGAGGGGAAGCCCAGCAGCCCCTGGCGATGTCAAAGGAGGCCTGGACTTCTCAGAGGCAACAAGAGAGGCTCCCCGAGGCGCCACGCCCCCGATTCAGAGAGGCCACCCCCCGCTTCCCCCTGCGCCGCGCGGAAAAGCACGACCTTCGCCCCTGCATTCGAGGGGAAGCCCGATTGCCCTTGGCTGTGACCGGAGAGAAAGGCTGAGTCCCCTCGACTCCCTGGAGGCCACCCCACAGGTGCCAGTTATACCTGTCCCCTCCCCCCCCCCCGGGGACCCCCCCGAGGGTCCTAGCTCCATGCCTGACGCGGACCCAGGGCGCTGCAGCGCCTCCTGGCGAATCCCGAGGCTGCTCGGGCCCCTGTCCGCTCGAAAAGGAGGCATGGCGACCCCGCTGGGCTAACGGGGGAGACGGGCCGGGGTACCCGCCGCAACTCGAGAATGCACCGCCGCAAGTCGAGAACACCCCCGTGAGGCCACGCCCATAGAGGGAGGAGGCGCTTTTCCCTTGCAGGGCATGGAGAGCATGCCCCGGCACCTGTTCCGGCTCCGAACGGGGCTTGACTCCCTTGCGGGCGACTCCAGGTGTCCCCCGAGATCCCCGGGCCAACCTGCCAAGAAAGCGGGGCTTCCCGCCACACCGCGAGGGCGTCCCCCCCGGGCCCCCCTCCTTGCGAGACGGGGCCCTTGGGATCTGCAGCGACGCGAGAGAGCCGTCCTGCCTTCTCTCTGGCGCTGCAACGGGCTGGACTCCCTCTAGGCGCCCCCAGAGGTTCCCTGGGATACCCGTGTCCACAGGCGAGCGGAACCCTGAGTCTCCAGAGGCCGCTCGCGAGGGGCCCCCCCCCCGTCGCCGTCGGCCCCCTCCTCTCGAAAGGGGGGTCCAATCCCCTTCCTGAATGCCATCGCAATCCCTACATTCCCTCGCACCTCCAGAGCGGGACTCTCGCCTCTCCTGAGGTTCGAGAAGAGGCCCCAAGGGGCCAGTTCCGGCCGCAAGACCAAAGGTCCCCGAGGAACCCCCATCGCAAAGCGAGTCCAGTTCCCTGGGACGTGAGGCGAGGGGAAGCCCAGCAGCCCCTGGCGATGTCAAAGGAGGCCTGGACTTCTCAGAGGCAACAAGAGAGGCTCCCCGAGGCGCCCCACGCCCCCGATTCAGAGAGGCCACCCCCGCTTCCCCCTGCGCCGCGCGGAAAAAAAGCACGACCTTCGCCCCTGCATTCGAGGGGAAAGCCCGATTGCCCTTGGCTGTGACCGGAGAGAAAGGCTGAGTCCCCTCGACTCCCTGGAGGCCACCCCACAGGTGCCAGTTATACCTGTCCCCTCCCCCCCCCTCCGGGACCCCCGAGGGTCCTAGCTCCATGCCTGACGCGGGACCCAGGGCGCTGCAGCGCCTCCTGGCGAATCCCGAGGCTGCTCGGGCCCCCTGTCCGCTCGAAAGGAGGCATGGCGACCCCGCTGGGCTAACGGGGGAGACGGGCCGGGGTACCCGCCGCAACTCGAGAATGCACCGCCGCAAGTCGAGAACACCCCCGTGAGGCCACGCCCATAGAGGGAGGAGGCGGCGCTTTTTCCTTGCAGGGCATGGAGAGCATGCCCCGGCACCTGTTCCGGCTCCGAACGGGGCTTGACTCCTTGCGGGCGACTCCAGGTGTCCCCCCGAGATCCCCGGGCCAACCTGCCAAGAAAGCGGGGCTTCCCGCCACACCGCGAGGGCGTCCCCCGGGCCCCCCTCCTTGCGAGACGGGGCCCTTGGGATCTGCAGCGACGCGAGAGCCGTCCTGCCTTCTCTCTGGCGCTGCAACGGAGGCTGGACTCCCTCTAGGCGCCCCCAGAGGTTCCCTGGGATACCCGTGTCCACAGGCGAGCGGAACCCTGAGCCTCCAGAGGCCGCTCGCGAGGGGCCCCCCCCGTCGCCGTCGGCCCCTCCTCTCGAAAGGGGGGGGGTCCAATCCCCTTCCTGAATGCCATCGCAATCCCTACATTCCCTCGCACCTCCAGAGCGGGACTCTCGCCTCTCCTGAGGTTCGAGAAGAGGCCCCAGGGGGGCCAGTTCCGGCCGCAAGACCAAAGGTCCCCGAGGAACCCCCATCGGCAAGCGAGTCCAGTTCCCTGGACGTGAGGCGAGGGGAAGCCCAGCAGCCCCTGGCGATGTCAAAGGAGGCCTGGACTTCTCAGAGGCAACAAGAGAGGCTCCCCAGGCGCGCCACGCCCCGATTCAGAGAGGCCCACCCCCCGCCGCCCCTGCGCCCGCGCGGAAAAGCACGACCTTCGCCCCTGCATTCGAGGGGAAGCCCGATTGCCCTTGGCTGTGACCCGAGAGAAAGGGTGAGTCCCCTCCCTCGACTCCCTGGAGGCCACCCTAACGGGGAAGTTGAAGCCGGGCGTGGTTACGCCGCACTCGCGAATGCACGCGAAGTCCGAGAAACCTCGCAACCTCCAATAGCGGGACTCTCGCCTCTCCTGCAGTGGCATGGAGCGCTGCCGGCACTTTGTCCGGCTCGAAACGGGGCTTGATCATTGCGGGCGACTCAGGTGTCCCCGAGATCCCGGGCCAATTGCAAGAAAGGGGCTTCGCCTCACCTCGAGGGCATCTCCCGGGCCCCCCTCCATGGAGACGGGGGCCTTGGGATCTGCAGCGATCGCCAGCCGTCTGCCTTCTCTTGGCGTGCAACGGAGGGTGGACTCCTCTAGGCGGCCCAGAGAGGTTCTGGGATACCCGTGTCCACGGCGAGCGGAATTTGAGTTCCAGAGGCGCCTCGCCCGAGGGGCTCCGTCGCCGTCGGTCCCCTACTTCGAAAGGTGGGTCCAATCAATTCAGACTGCATCGCAATCCCTTCATTTCCCTTCGCACCTCCAGAGGGGATCTGCTACTGAGGTTGAGAAAGAGGGAGGCCCAAGGGCCGGATCGGACGCAAGGACCAAAGGTCCCCGAGGAACCCCCATCGGCAAGCGAGTAGATCCTGGACGTGTGGGAGATGGGAAGCCGCAGCTGCCTCCCTGTGACCCTCCCCTTCTGGCTCCGATGTCAAAGGAGGGCTGGACATTCAGAGCACCAAAGAGAGGCTCCCGAGGGCGCCACGCCCGCATTCAGAGAGGCAGCTCGATAATTTGCCCCTGCGGCGTGTGGAAAAGCCGACCTTGCCAGCTTCGAGGGGGAAAAGCCTGAGGTGCCTTGGCTGTGACGGGAGAGAAAGGCAGAGGCCTGATCCTGATCACCAAGGAGCCAGTATTATACCTGACCCCTCCACCTCTCGGGTGACCCCTGAGGGTCCTTGCTCATGCCTGACGCGGACCCAGGGCGCTGCAGCAGCGCCTCCTGGCGAATCCCGAGGCTGCTCGGGCCCCTGTCCGCTCGAAAGGAGGCATGGCGACCCCGCTGGGCTAACGGGGGAGACGGGCCGGGGTACCCGCCGCAACTCGAGAATGCACCGCCGCAAGTCGAGAACACCCCCGTGAGGCCACGCCCATAGAGGGAGGAGGCGCTTTTCCCTTGCAGGGCATGGAGAGCATGCCCCGGCACCTGTTCCGGCTCCGAACGGGGCTTGACTCCTTGCGGGCGACTCCAGGTGTCCCCCCGAGATCCCCGGGCCAACCTGCCAAGAAAGCGGGGCTTCCCGCCACACCGCCGCGAGGGCGTCCCCCGGGCCCCCCTCCTGCGAGACGGGGCCCTTGGGATCTGCAGCGACGCGAGAGCCGTCCTGCCTTCTCTCTCTGGCGCTGCAACGGAGGCTGGACTCCCTCTAGGCGCCCCCAGAGGTTCCCTGGGATACCCGTGTCCACAGGCGAGCGGAACCCTGAGTTCAGAGGCCGTGCGATGGTGCGTGCGCTCGCGCCTCTTATTGAAGGGGGGTCCAATCATTCTGATGCCTGCCAATACATTTGACTCCAGTGAGGGGGACTCTTGCTCTCTGAGGTTTGAGAAGAAGGCCCCAAAGTGGCAGTTACCAAACCGCAAGACCACAGGTCCGAGGAAACCCTCGGAAAGCGGTCAGCTTCCTGGCGTGGATGCGAGGGGAAGCCAGCAAGCGTGGCGATGTAAAGGAGGCTGGACTTTGAGGCCATCCGAGAGGCTCCCCGAGCGAGCCCGACTTCAGAGAGGCCACCGTTTCCCCTGCGTGCGCGGTTGTAATTATAAGCAGACTTGCCTGCATTCGAGGGGAAGCTCGATTGCTTGGCTGTGGGAGGAGTGGAGAAAGGCTGCGTCGACTTGGAGGGGGCCCCCCCCCAAACCCCCAAAACCAAGGGTTTTTGGCCCAGGGTTTTTTGTTTTTTTTTTAAAAAAACTGTTGTTTTTTTTTTACCCTTTTCCCCCCCTTTTTTCCGGGGGGGGGAAACCCCGGGGATGGGGGGTCACATTTCCTGCCGAGACTCATTTGGGGGGGGCTTGACGCGGGGGGACCCAGGGGGGCGGGGCTTGGCAAAGCGCCTTTTTCCCACTGGGCGAAAAAAAATTATCCCGAGGGGGATTAGCTTCGGGGGGGGGGGGGGGGGGGGGCTAGGCTGACAACGGTTTCGGTGAAAAAGGGGGAACGGCACGTTGGGGCGGTAAAAAAACACCTCGTGGGGTAAAAAAAAAAAAACGAGGAGGTGGGGGGAAGGTGGGGGGGGTGTGGACGGGATTGGGGGGTTTATTTTTAAACTCCGCCGGGGGGCAAAAAAACTCGGGGCGCCTCCAGGGAAAGGCCAAGATCCCGCGCCAAGTGCAAGAAAAAAATGAACCCGCAACCCCCCCGTGAGGGGCGTCCGGATCCGCCCATTAGGAGAGGGGGGGGGAGGGATCTAGCAGCGGGGGGGGGGGGCTGCTTTCCTTTTATCCCCTTGCTGGGAGGCTGGACCAATTTTTGGGGGGGGAAAAGGTTCCTGAGCTTTTTTTGCCCCCCGGGGGGCTAAAAAAACCTGTTTTTTCCGGGCCGTCTCCGAACGGGGGGTGATTTTGGGGGGGGGGGGGGGGGGGACTCCTTTGGCGGGAGGGGATCTACCCAGGTTTTGTTTTGTTTGCCTGCTCAATTAATTCCCTTTTTTTTTCCACCTCCGGGGGGCATCTGGCCTGGCCCAAAGGGGGAAAAGAGGCAGGGGGGGGGGGGTTACGGCAGCAAGACATGGTTCCACGATGGAACCCCCAACCGCGAGGGGGTCCCGATTCTGGGAGTGGGTGAGGGGCCCCCCTTTTTTCCCTTGGCCGCTGTCAACGGTGGGGGGGGTGGCCCCGAGGGCAAAAGCGAATTTCTTGCAGAGGGGGTGGGCCCGACTCAGAGAGGCCAGGCCGGTTCCCTGCCTTTTCGGAAAAAGACCGGACCTGGCGCTGGCCATAAAAGGGAAGGACTTTTGGGGAAAAGGAACCGTTACGGATGAGACAAGGCGGAGCCATCTCCCCAAAGGGGGTTTTCCCTGGGGAGCCAGTTACCCCGTGTTCACCCCCCAACCCCAGGGGGGCCCGAGGCGTTCGGGGGGAAATGCCTAAAAAAAAACCACCCCCTGGAGGCTTGGCGACTCGCGGAGGCGGCCCTTCGGTTCTTGAAGGGGGGGGGGGTGGACTGGCCCCCCCGGTGCCCCGGGTCGGGGGGGGGGGGGGGGGCCCCGTTCCTCTCGGGATAATATAGGAAAGGGGGGGGGGGTGTCCCAAAATTTTTTCCACACACCTTTTTTTTCTGGGGTATTTTTGGGCCATTCCGGGCAAAATTTGTCCTTTTACCATATTTTTTACCCTACGCAATGCCCGGAGCCCCCAGGAGGGGTGGAACTCCGACCGGGGCCTTAGTGTCATTTGGAAGGGTGCGAGGGAAAAGAGGGCTCCCCAGGGGGGGGGACCACCTGCCAGGGTTTTTTTCCGTGGGCCAGGCAAAAAGCGTGGGGAAAAACCCCAAAAAAGGGGCCCCGAGGAAATACAAAAAAAAACCCCCCATGGGCATTGCAGGCGAAGCGGAGCTCGTTCCCAGTTCCCTGGGGGTACGTGTAGGCGGTGGGGTGGGGGGACTCCTTCTGGGGGGCCCCAGAGGTTCCCTGGGGGAACTGTTCGTCAAAATAGGGGTAGGGGGGGCCTGGGGGATTATACCACTTGGCAAATTAAAAACAAAAGGAGGGAGGGGGCTCCAATACGAGAAGAGGGGCGCCCAGACCCCCCCCCGATATTGTCCCCAGGAGAGGCCCCCACCCCTCACTTTTCCCCCAATTGCGCCCGCGCGGGGGGGATAAAAAAAAAAGGCCCGGGGTGGAAAAAAACCTGCGGGGCCCCCCCTGGCATTTTCGCGGGGAAAAAATAAAGGGGGGGTGGCCCGATTTTTTGCCCTTTGGGCCTTTGTTGGGGACAGCAGGGGGGATGAAAAAGGAGGCCTTGGGGAGGTTTTCCCCCCAAGCGAGCCCCCCTGGGAAGGAGGGCCACCCCCCCCCCCCACCAGAGGCCATGCGGCGGTTATTTTTTTTTTTTGCTGGCGAAACTAGTGTTTTACTTTTTCCCACCCAATCGCGGGGAAGCCCATTCCCTGGGGGGGGAAACGCCCCGGGGGGCTGAGGAGGGGGGTTTCCTGGGAGGCCACCCCAATTGTTATTTTTATTTATTTTGGGGGGCCTTGAGCGGGGAAAAACCCACCCCCCCAGGGGGCGGGCTCCATTTTGGGCGCGGAGAAGCGGGCGCTTCCCTATTTTGGCCGGATTTCTCCGAGGCTGTTGGGGGCGCTGGGGGATGCCTTTCGGCATGGTGACCCCCTTGTCTTCCGCTCGGGCTAGGGCGGTCGGGGGGGGAAAATCAGGGGGGGCATTGCCAGGGGGGGGGGGAACACAACCCCCCCACGCTGGGCTTAAAAAGGAGGGGCGGGGGGGGGGGGGGGGGGGGGGGGGGACGGGGCCCGGGGTTTTTATACCGGCGACGCAAAACTCGGGAGGGGGGGGGGCCGACTTTATTGCCCACCCCCCCCACCGGGGCCGCCATACCCAGCACGCAGAGGGATAACAAAAACTCCCTCCCCACCGAGAGGGGGGGGGGCCTTTGCCCGAGGACGGCCCCCACTTGGGCCCCATAAGGAGGGGAAAGGAAAATGGCCCGGATTTTTTTCCCTTTTGGGTAGTTGGGCAGGAGGACGCAATTGGCCCCCGGGCACCCCTTTGGTTTTTTTTTTTTACGGGGGCCGGGGCCGAAACTAAATAATACGGGGGGGGCCTTTTGAATCCTTGGGGGCGGGGGGGGGGGGGGGGAAAACTTTCACCAGGGGGTCTGTTCCCCCCCGAAAAGAATTCCCCCCGGGGGGCCAAACCTGCCAATGTGGGGGAAAGCGGGGGGGCTTTTCACCCCGCCCCCCCCCCCCCCCACACCTGCGTGGAGGGGGCGTTCCCCCTCGGGGGGGGGCCGGGGGCCCTCCCCCCCCTTTCCGCTTTTGCGGTTGGGGGAAAACGGTGGGGGGGGGGGGCCCCCCTTTGGGGCTCTGCAGCGGGGGGGGGGGGGGGGGAAACCTCGACGGAGCCGGTTCCCGAGGCGCCACGCCCCCGATTCAGAGAGGCCACCCCCGCTTCCCCCTGCGCCGCGCGGAAAAGCACGACCTTCGCCCCTGCATTCGAGGGGAAGCCCGATTGCCCTTGGCTGTGACCGAGAGAGAAAGGCTGAGTCCCCTCGACTCCCTGGAGGCCACCCCACAGGTGCCAGTTATACCTGTCCCCTCCCCCCCTCCGGGGACCCCCGAGGGTCCTAGCTCCATGCCTGACGCGGACCCAGGGCGCTGCAGCGCCTCCTGGCGAATCCCGAGGCTGCTCGGGCCCCTGTCCGCTCGAAAGGAGGCATGGCGACCCCGCTGGGCTAACGGGGGAGACGGGCCGGGGTACCCGCCGCAACTCGAGAATGCACCGCCGCAAGTCGAGAACACCCCCGTGAGGCCACGCCCATAGAGGGAGGAGGCGCTTTTCCCTTGCAGGGCATGGAGAGCATGCCCCGGCACCTGTTCCGGCTCCGAACGGGGCTTGACTCCTTGCGGGCGACTCCAGGTGTCCCCCGAGATCCCCGGGCCAACCTGCCAAGAAAGCGGGGCTTCCCGCCACACCGCGAGGGCGTCCCCCGGGCCCCCCTCCTTGCGAGACGGGGCCCTTGGGATCTGCAGCGACGCGAGAGCCGTCCTGCCTTCTCTCTGGCGCTGCAACGGAGGCTGGACTCCCTCTAGGCGCCCCCAGAGGTTCCCTGGGATACCCGTGTCCACAGGCGAGCGGAACCCTGAGTCTCCAGAGGCCGCTCGCGAGGGGCCCCCCGTCGCCGTCGGCCCCTCCTCTCGAAAGGGGGGTCCAATCCCCTTCCTGAATGCCATCGCAATCCCTACATTCCCTCGCACCTCCAGAGCGGGACTCTCGCCTCTCCTGAGGTTCGAGAAGAGGCCCCAAGGGGCCAGTTCCGGCCGCAAGACCAAAGGTCCCCGAGGAACCCCCATCGGCAAGCGAGTCCAGTTCCCTGGACGTGAGGCGAGGGGAAGCCCAGCAGCCCCTGGCGATGTCAAAGGAGGCCTGGACTTCTCAGAGGCAACAAGAGAGGCTCCCCGAGGCGCCACGCCCCCGATTCAGAGAGGCCACCCCCGCTTCCCCCTGCGCCGCGCGGAAAAAGCACGACCTTCGCCCCTGCATTCGAGGGGAAGCCCGATTGCCCTTGGCTGTGACCGGAGAGAAAGGCTGAGTCCCCTCGACTCCCTGGAGGCCACCCCACAGGTGCCAGTTATATCTGTCCCCTCCCCCCCTCCGGGGACCCCCGAGGGTCCTAGCTCCATGCCTGACGCGGACCCAGGGCGCTGCAGCGCCTCCTGGCGAATCCCGAGGCTGCTCGGGCCCCTGTCCGCTCGAAAGGAGGCATGGCGACCCCGCTGGGCTAACGGGGGAGACGGGCCGGGGTACCCGCCGCAACTCGAGAATGCACCGCCGCAAGTCGAGAACACCCCCGTGAGGCCACGCCCATAGAGGGAGGAGGCGCTTTTCCCTTGCAGGGCATGGAGAGCATGCCCCGGCACCTGTTCCGGCTCCGAACGGGGCTTGACTCCTTGCGGGCGACTCCAGGTGTGTCCCCCGAGATCCCCGGGCCAACCTGCCAAGAAAGCGGGGCTTCCCGCCACACCGCGAGGGCGTCCCCCGGGCCCCCCTCCTTGCGAGACGGGGCCCTTGGGATCTGCAGCGACGCGAGAGCCGTCCTGCCTTCTCTCTGGCGCTGCAACGGAGGCTGGACTCCTCTAGGCGCCCCCAGAGGTTCCCTGGGATACCCGTGTCCACAGGCGAGCGGAACCCTGAGTCTCCAGAGGCCGCTCGCGAGGGGCCCCCCGTCGCCGTCGGCCCCTCCTCTCGAAAGGGGGGTCCAATCCCCTTCCTGAATGCCATCGCAATCCCTACATTCCCTCGCACCTCCAGAGCGGGACTCTCGCCTCTCCTGAGGTTCGAGAAGAGGCCCCAAGGGGCCAGTTCCGGCCGCAAGACCAAAGGTCCCCGAGGAACCCCCATCGGCAAGCGAGTCCAGTTCCCTGGACGTGAGGCGAGGGGAAGCCCAGCAGCCCCTGGCGATGTCAAAGGAGGCCTGGACTTCTCAGAGGCAACAAGAGAGGCTCCCCGAGGCGCCACGCCCCCGATTCAGAGAGGCCACCCCCGCTTCCCCCTGCGCGCCGCGCGGAAAAGCACGACCTTCGCCCCTGCATTCGAGGGGAAGCCCGATTGCCCTTGGCTGTGACCGGAGAGAAAGGCTGAGTCCCCTCGACTCCCTGGAGGCCACCCCACAGGTGCCAGTTATACCTGTCCCCTCCCCCCCTCCGGGGACCCCCCGAGGGTCCTAGCTCCATGCCTGACGCGGACCCAGGGCGCTGCAGCGCCTCCTGGCGAATCCCGAGGCTGCTCGGGCCCCTGTCCGCTCGAAAGGAGGCATGGCGACCCCGCTGGGCTAACGGGGGAGACGGGCCGGGGTACCCGCCGCAACTCGAGAATGCACCGCCGCAAGTCGAGAACACCCCCGTGAGGCCACGCCCATAGAGGGAGGAGGCGCTTTTCCCTTGCAGGGCATGGAGAGCATGCCCCGGCACCTGTTCCGGCTCCGAACGGGGCTTGACTCCTTGCGGGCGACTCCAGGTGTCCCCCGAGATCCCCGGGCCAACCTGCCAAGAAAGCGGGGCTTCCCGCCACACCGCGAGGGCGTCCCCCGGGCCCCCCTCCTTGCGAGACGGGGCCCTTGGGATCTGCAGCGACGCGAGAGCCGTCCTGCCTTCTCTCTGGCGCTGCAACGGAGGCTGGACTCCCTCTAGGCGCCCCCAGAGGTTCCCTGGGATACCCGTGTCCACAGGCGAGCGGAACCCTGAGTCTCCAGAGGCCGCTCGCGAGGGGCCCCCCGTCGCCGTCGGCCCCTCCTCTCGAAAGGGGGGTCCAATCCCCTTCCTGAATGCCATCGCAATCCCTACATTCCCTCGCACCTCCAGAGCGGGACTCTCGCCTCTCCTGAGGTTCGAGAAGAGGCCCCAAGGGGCCAGTTCCGGCCGCAAGACCAAAGGTCCCCGAGGAACCCCCATCGGCAAGCGAGTCCAGTTCCCTGGACGTGAGGCGAGGGGAAGCCCAGCAGCCCCTGGCGATGTCAAAGGAGGCCTGGACTTCTCAGAGGCAACAAGAGAGGCTCCCCGAGGCGCCACGCCCCCGATTCAGAGAGGCCACCCCCGCTTCCCCCTGCGCCGCGCGGAAAAGCACGACCTTCGCCCCTGCATTCGAGGGGAAGCCCGATTGCCCTTGGCTGTGACCGGAGAGAAAGGCTGAGTCCCCTCGACTCCCTGGAGGCCACCCCACAGGTGCCAGTTATACCTGTCCCCTCCCCCCCTCCGGGGACCCCCGAGGGTCCTAGCTCCATGCCTGACGCGGACCCAGGGCGCTGCAGCAGCGCTCCTGGCGAATCCCGAGGCTGCTCGGGCCCCTGTCCGCTCGAAAGGAGGCATGGCGACCCCGCTGGGCTAACGGGGGAGACGGGCCGGGGTACCCGCCGCAACTCGAGAATGCACCGCCGCAAGTCGAGAACACCCCCGTGAGGCCACGCCCATAGAGGGAGGAGGCGCTTTTCCCTTGCAGGGCATGGAGAGCATGCCCCGGCACCTGTTCCGGCTCCGAACGGGGCTTGACTCCTTGCGGGCGACTCCAGGTGTCCCCCGAGAGATCCCCGGGCCAACCTGCCAAGAAAGCGGGGCTTCCCGCCACACCGCGAGGGCGTCCCCCGGGCCCCCCTCCTTGCGAGACGGGGCCCTTGGGATCTGCAGCGACGCGAGAGCCGTCCTGCCTTCTCTCTGGCGCTGCAACGGAGGCTGGACTCCCTCTAGGCGCCCCCAGAGGTTCCCTGGGATACCCGTGTCCACAGGCGAGCGGAACCCTGAGTCTCCAGAGGCCGCTCGCGAGGGGCCCCCCGTCGCCGTCGGCCCCTCCTCTCGAAAGGGGGGTCCAATCCCCTTCCTGAATGCCATCGCAATCCCTACATTCCCTCGCACCTCCAGAGCGGGACTCTCGCCTCTCCTGAGGTTCGAGAAGAGGCCCCAAGGGGCCAGTTCCGGCCGCAAGACCAAAGGTCCCCGAGGAACCCCCATCGGCAAGCGAGTCCAGTTCCCTGGACGTGAGGCGAGGGGAAGCCCAGCAGCCCCTGGCGATGTCAAAGGAGGCCTGGACTTCTCAGAGGCAACAAGAGAGGCTCCCCGAGGCGCCACGCCCCCGATTCAGAGAGGCCACCCCCGCTTCCCCCTGCGCCGCGCGGAAAAAGCACGACCTTCGCCCCTGCATTCGAGGGGAAGCCCGATTGCCCTTGGCTGTGACCGGAGAGAAAGGCTGAGTCCCCTCGACTCCCTGGAGGCCACCCCACAGGTGCCAGTTATACCTGTCCCCTCCCCCCCTCCGGGGACCCCCGAGGGTCCTAGCTCCATGCCTGACGCGGACCCAGGGCGCTGCAGCGCCTCCTGGCGAATCCCGAGGCTGCTCGGGCCCCTGTCCGCTCGAAAGGAGGCATGGCGACCCCGCTGGGCTAACGGGGGAGACGGGCCGGGGTACCCGCCGCAACTCGAGAATGCACCGCCGCAAGTCGAGAACACCCCCGTGAGGCCACGCCCATAGAGGGAGGAGGCGCTTTTCCCTTGCAGGGCATGGAGAGCATGCCCCGGCACCTGTTCCGGCTCCGAACGGGGCTTGACTCCTTGCGGGCGACTCCAGGTGTCCCCCGAGATCCCCGGGCCAACCTGCCAAGAAAGCGGGGCTTCCCCGCCACACCGCGAGGGCGTCCCCCGGGCCCCCCTCCTTGCGAGACGGGGCCCTTGGGATCTGCAGCGACGCGAGAGCCGTCCTGCCTTCTCTCTGGCGCTGCAACGGAGGCTGGACTCCCTCTAGGCGCCCCCAGAGGTTCCCTGGGATACCCGTGTCCACAGGCGAGCGGAACCCTGAGTCTCCAGAGGCCGCTCGCGAGGGGCCCCCCGTCGCCGTCGGCCCCTCCTCTCGAAAGGGGGGTCCAATCCCCTTCCTGAATGCCATCGCAATCCCTACATTCCCTCGCACCTCCAGAGCGGGACTCTCGCCTCTCCTGAGGTTCGAGAAGAGGCCCCAAGGGGCCAGTTCCGGCCGCAAGACCAAAGGTCCCCGAGGAACCCCCATCGGCAAGCGAGTCCAGTTCCCTGGACGTGAGGCGAGGGGAAGCCCAGCAGCCCCTGGCGATGTCAAAGGAGGCTGGACTTCTCAGAGGCAACAAGAGAGGCTCCCCGAGGCGCCACGCCCCCGATTCAGAGAGGCCACCCCCGCTTCCCCCTGCGCCGCGCGGAAAAGCACGACCTTCGCCCCTGCATTCGAGGGGAAGCCCGATTGCCCTTGGCTGTGACCGGAGAGAAAGGCTGAGTCCCCTCGACTCCCTGGAGGCCACCCCACAGGTGCCAGTTATACCTGTCCCCTCCCCCCCCGGGGGACCCCCCGAGGGTCCTAGCTCCATGCCTGACGCGGACCCAGGGCGCTGCAGCGCCTCCTGGCGAATCCCGAGGCTGCTCGGGCCCCTGTCCGCTCGAAAGGAGGCATGGCGACCCCGCTGGGCTAACGGGGGAGACGGGCCGGGGTACCCGCCGCAACTCGAGAATGCACCGCCGCAAGTCGAGAACACCCCCGTGAGGCCACGCCCATAGAGGGAGGAGGCGCTTTTCCCTTGCAGGGCATGGAGAGCATGCCCCGGCACCTGTTCCGGCTCCGAACGGGGCTTGACTCCTTGCGGGCGACTCCAGGTGTCCCCCGAGATCCCCGGGCCAACCTGCCAAGAAAGCGGGGCTTCCCGCCACACCGCGAGGGCGTCCCCCGGGCCCCCCTCCTTGCGAGACGGGGCCCTTGGGATCTGCAGCGACGCGAGAGCCGTCCTTCCTTCTCTCTGGCGCTGCAACGGAGGCTGGACTCCCTCTAGGCGCCCCCAGAGGTTCCCTGGGATACCCGTGTCCACAGGCGAGCGGAACCCTGAGTCTCCAGAGGCCGCTCGCGAGGGGCCCCCCCGTCGCCGTCGGCCCCTCCTCTCGAAAGGGGGGTCCAATCCCCTTCCTGAATGCCATCGCAATCCCTACATTCCCTCGCACCTCCAGAGCGGGACTCTCGCCTCTCCTGAGGTTCGAGAAGAGGCCCCAAGGGGCCAGTTCCGGCCGCAAGACCAAAGGTCCCCGAGGAACCCCCATCGGCAAGCGAGTCCAGTTCCCTGGACGTGAGGCGAGGGGAAGCCCAGCAGCCCCTGGCGATGTCAAAGGAGGCCTGGACTTCTCAGAGGCAACAAGAGAGGCTCCCCGAGGCGCCACGCCCCCGATTCAGAGAGGCCACCCCCCCGCTTCCCCCTGCGCCGCGCGGGAAAAGCACGACCTTCGCCCCTGCATTCGAGGGGAAGCCCGATTGCCCTTGGCTGTGACCGGAGAGAAAGGCTGAGTCCCCTCGACTCCCTGGAGGCCACCCCACAGGTGCCAGTTATACCTGTCCCCTCCCCCCCTCCGGGGACCCCCGAGGGTCCTAGCTCCATGCCTGACGCGGACCCAGGGCGCTGCAGCGCCTCCTGGCGAATCCCGAGGCTGCTCGGGCCCCTGTCCGCTCGAAAGGAGGCATGGCGACCCCGCTGGGCTAACGGGGGAGACGGGCCGGGGTACCCGCCGCAACTCGAGAATGCACCGCCGCAAGTCGAGAACACCCCCGTGAGGCCACGCCCATAGAGGGAGGAGGCGCTTTTCCCTTGCAGGGCATGGAGAGCATGCCCCGGCACCTGTTCCGGCTCCGAACGGGGCTTGACTCCTTGCGGGCGACTCCAGGTGTCCCCCGAGATCCCCGGGCCAACCTGCCAAGAAAGCGGGGCTTCCCGCCACACCGCGAGGGCGTCCCCCGGGCCCCCCTCCTTGCGAGACGGGGCCCTTGGGATCTGCAGCGACGCGAGAGCCGTCCTGCCTTCTCTCTGGCGCTGCAACGGAGGCTGGACTCCCTCTAGGCGCCCCCAGAGGTTCCCTGGGATACCCGTGTCCACAGGCGAGCGGAACCCTGAGTCTCCAGAGGCCGCTCGCGAGGGGCCCCCCGTCGCCGTCGGCCCCTCCTCTCGAAAGGGGGGTCCAATCCCCTTCCTGAATGCCATCGCAATCCCTACATTCCCTCGCACCTCCAGAGCGGGACTCTCGCCTCTCCTGAGGTTCGAGAAGAGGCCCCAAGGGGCCAGTTCCGGCCGCAAGACCAAAGGTCCCCGAGGAACCCCCATCGGCAAGCGAGTCCAGTTCCCTGGACGTGAGGCGAGGGGAAGCCCAGCAGCCCCTGGCGATGTCAAAGGAGGCCTGGACTTCTCAGAGGCAACAAGAGAGGCTCCCCGAGGCGCCACGCCCCCGATTCAGAGAGGCCACCCCCGCTTCCCCCTGCGCCGCGCGGAAAAGCACGACCTTCGCCCCTGCATTCGAGGGGAAGCCCGATTGCCCTTGGCTGTGACCGGAGAGAAAGGCTGAGTCCCCTCGACTCCCTGGAGGCCACCCCACAGGTGCCAGTTATACCTGTCCCCTCCCCCCCTCCGGGGACCCCCGAGGGTCCTAGCTCCATGCCTGACGCGGACCCAGGGCGCTGCAGCGCCTCCTGGCGAATCCCGAGGCTGCTCGGGCCCCTGTCCGCTCGAAAGGAGGCATGGCGACCCCGCTGGGCTAACGGGGGAGACGGGCCGGGGTACCCGCCGCAACTCGAGAATGCACCGCCGCAAGTCGAGAACACCCCCGTGAGGCCACGCCCATAGAGGGAGGAGGCGCTTTTCCCTTGCAGGGCATGGAGAGCATGCCCCGGCACCTGTTCCGGCTCCGAACGGGGCTTGACTCCTTGCGGGCGACTCCAGGTGTCCCCCGAGATCCCCGGGCCAACCTGCCAAGAAAGCGGGGCTTCCCGCCACACCGCGAGGGCGTCCCCCCCCCGGGCCCCCCTCCTTGCGAGACGGGGCCCTTGGGATCTGCAGCGACGCGAGAGCCGTCCTGCCTTCTCTCTGGCGCTGCAACGGAGGCTGGACTCCCTCTAGGCGCCCCCAGAGGTTCCCTGGGATACCCGTGTCCACAGGCGAGCGGAACCCTGAGTCTCCAGAGGCCGCTCGCGAGGGGCCCCCCGTCGCCGTCGGCCCCTCCTCTCGAAAGGGGGGTCCAATCCCCTTCCTGAATGCCATCGCAATCCCTACATTCCCTCGCACCTCCAGAGCGGGACTCTCGCCTCTCCTGAGGTTCGAGAAGAGGCCCCAAGGGGCCAGTTCCGGCCGCAAGACCAAAGGTCCCCGAGGAACCCCCATCGGCAAGCGAGTCCAGTTCCCTGGACGTGAGGCGAGGGGAAGCCCAGCAGCCCCTGGCGATGTCAAAGGAGGCCTGGACTTCTCAGAGGCAACAAGAGAGGCTCCCCGAGGCGCCACGCCCCCGATTCAGAGAGGGCCACCCCCGCTTCCCCCTGCGCCGCGCGGAAAAGCACGACCTTCGCCCCTGCATTCGAGGGGAAGCCCGATTGCCCTTGGCTGTGACCGGAGAGAAAGGCTGAGTCCCCTCGACTCCCTGGAGGCCACCCCACAGGTGCCAGTTATACCTGTCCCCTCCCCCCCTCCGGGGACCCCCGAGGGTCCTAGCTCCATGCCTGACGCGGACCCAGGGCGCTGCAGCGCCTCCTGGCGAATCCCGAGGCTGCTCGGGCCCCTGTCCCGCTCGAAAGGAGGCATGGCGACCCCGCTGGGCTAACGGGGGAGACGGGCCGGGGTACCCGCCGCAACTCGAGAATGCACCGCCGCAAGTCGAGAACACACCCCCGTGAGGCCACGCCCATAGAGGGAGGAGGCGCTTTTCCCTTGCAGGGCATGGAGAGCATGCCCCGGCACCTGTTCCGGCTCCGAACGGGGCTTGACTCCTTGCGGGCGACTCCAGGTGTCCCCCGAGATCCCCGGGCCAACCTGCCAAGAAAGCGGGGCTTCCCGCCACACCGCGAGGGCGTCCCCCGGGCCCCCCTCCTTGCGAGACGGGGCCCTTGGGATCTGCAGCGACGCGAGAGCCGTCCTGCCTTCTCTCTGGCGCTGCAACGGAGGCTGGACTCCCTCTAGGCGCCCCCAGAGGTTCCCTGGGATACCCGTGTCCACAGGCGAGCGGAACCCTGAGTCTCCAGAGGCCGCTCGCGAGGGGCCCCCCGTCGCCGTCGGCCCCTCCTCTCGAAAGGGGGGTCCAATCCCCTTCCTGAATGCCATCGCAATCCCTACATTCCCTCGCACCTCCAGAGCGGGACTCTCGCCTCTCCTGAGGTTCGAGAAGAGGCCCCAAGGGGCCAGTTCCGGCCGCAAGACCAAAGGTCCCCGAGGAACCCCCATCGGCAAGCGAGTCCAGTTCCCTGGACGTGAGGCGAGGGGAAGCCCAGCAGCCCCTGGCGATGTCAAAGGAGGCCTGGACTTCTCAGAGGCAACAAGAGAGGCTCCCCGAGGCGCCACGCCCCCGATTCAGAGAGGCCACCCCCGCTTCCCCCTGCGCCGCGCGGAAAAGCACGACCTTCGCCCCTGCATTCGAGGGGAAGCCCGATTGCCCTTGGCTGTGACCGGAGAGAGAAAGGCTGAGTCCCCTCGACTCCCTGGAGGCCACCCCACAGGTGCCAGTTATACCTGTCCCCTCCCCCCCCTCCGGGGACCCCCGAGGGTCCTAGCTCCATGCCTGACGCGGACCCAGGGCGCTGCAGCGCCTCCTGGCGAATCCCGAGGCTGCTCGGGCCCCTGTCCGCTCGAAAGGAGGCATGGCGACCCCGCTGGGCTAACGGGGGAGACGGGCCGGGGTACCCGCCGCAACTCGAGAATGCACCGCCGCAAGTCGAGAACACCCCCGTGAGGCCACGCCCATAGAGGGAGGAGGCGCTTTTCCCTTGCAGGGCATGGAGAGCATGCCCCGGCACCTGTTCCGGCTCCGAACGGGGCTTGACTCCTTGCGGGCGACTCCAGGTGTCCCCCGAGATCCCCGGGCCAACCTGCCAAGAAAGCGGGGCTTCCCGCCACACCGCGAGGGCGTCCCCGGGCCCCCCTCCTTGCGAGACGGGGCCCTTGGGATCTGCAGCGACGCGAGAGCCGTCCTGCCTTCTCTCTGGCGCTGCAACGGAGGCTGGACTCCCTCTAGGCGCCCCCAGAGGTTCCCTGGGATACCCGTGTCCACAGGCGAGCGGAACCCTGAGTCTCCAGAGGCCGCTCGCGAGGGGCCCCCCGTCGCCGTCGGCCCCTCCTCTCGAAAGGGGGGGTCCAATCCCCTTCCTGAATGCCATCGCAATCCCTACATTCCCTCGCACCTCCAGAGCGGGACTCTCGCCTCTCCTGAGGTTCGAGAAGAGGCCCCAAGGGGCCAGTTCCGGCCGCAAGACCAAAGGTCCCCGAGGAACCCCCATCGGCAAGCGAGTCCAGTTCCCTGGACGTGAGGCGAGGGGAAGCCCAGCAGCCCCTGGCGATGTCAAAGGAGGCCTGGACTTCTCAGAGGCAACAAGAGAGGCTCCCCGAGGCGCCACGCCCCCGATTCAGAGAGGCCACCCCCGCTTCCCCCTGCGCCGCGCGGAAAAAAGCACGACCTTCGCCCCTGCATTCGAGGGGAAGCCCGATTGCCCTTGGCTGTGACCGGAGAGAAAGGCTGAGTCCCCTCGACTCCCTGGAGGCCACCCCACAGGTGCCAGTTATACCTGTCCCCTCCCCCCCTCCGGGACCCCCGAGGGTCCTAGCTCCATGCCTGACGCGGACCCAGGGCGCTGCAGCGCCTCCTGGCGAATCCCGAGGCTGCTCGGGGCCCCTGTCCGCTCGAAAGGAGGCATGGCGACCCCGCTGGGCTAACGGGGGAGACGGGCCGGGGTACCCGCCGCAACTCGAGAATGCACCGCCGCAAGTCGAGAACACCCCCGTGAGGCCACCCCATAGAGGGAGATGCGATTTTTCTTTCCCCCCTTATTTCCTTGCAGGACATGGAGAGCATGCCCCGGCACCGTGTTTTCAGGCGCCGAACGTAGCGTTTACTCCTTGGGCTGCGACTCCTGGTGTTCCGCACCCAGATCCCGGGGCCAACCTGCATAGAAAAAAGCGGGCTTTGCCAGGCCACAAAAATCCACTTAACCCCATCAGGGGGCGCCGCGAAGGCGTCCTCAGGCCCCCCCTCACTCCTTCGCGAGACCGACGCCTCATGAGGGACCTGCCAGCGACTTCGAGAACCGTCCTGCCCTCTCCCCTCTGCGCTGCAAACGGGAGTTGGGCTGCGACTCACACTCATAAGGCTCAGCCCCCAGAGTTTCCCTGGGATACCGCGATAGGTCCATCCGGCGAGGGACACACCCTGAGCTCTCGCACGAAGGCCGCAGCTTCGCTAGGGGCCCGCCCCGCTCGCCGTCGCGCCCCCCTATCCGTCTCGACATGGCTTCCAATTACCCCTTCTGAGATTAACTGCCACCTCGCAATTCCCTACATTCACTCGCACCTCCACAGCGGGACTCTCCGCCTCCGCCTGAGGTTCGAGAAGAGGTCCTAAGTGGGCCAGTTCCTGGGCGGCTAGAGACCAACTAGATTCCCCGGAGGAACCACCCGAACGGCAATCCGAGTCCAGTTCCCCTAGACGTGACGACCGAGGGGATAAAAACACCCAGCAGCCCCTCGCCGACGGTCAAAGGATGCACTGGACCTTCTCCAGGAGCTAGACAAGAGCTACTGCTTTTCTCCTCAAGCGCCACGACCCCGCGATTTCAGAAGGGTCCAACTTCTCTACCCCACTATTAATCATCACGCTATCCCCCTGCGCCGCCGCGGAAAAGCAGGACCTACTTGCGCCTCCCCGTGCATTCGAGAGGATCCCGATTTTGCCCGTGGCCTGTGACCATGACGGACAAGAGAAAGGTGTGCTGAGCCCTCTCGACTCCTCCTGTATGCTCAACCGCCATCAGAGATTGCCCAGTTATATAACGCTAGTCCTGCCTTCCATCCCCCCATTCTATCGGACCCTATCCCGAGTCCTCTAGCTCCATGCCCTGACAGCGGAACCCGATGTTCTCTTGCAGCGCCGCCTGAGCGAATCCCGAGAACTCTGCTTCGGGTTATATGACTCTTTTCTTTTTCCTATTACTGCCCCTGTCTCCGCCTCAATAGAGAAGGCTCTGGCGAAACCCCGCTGGGCTAAACGGTGGGATACGGGCCGGCGTTACACCCACTCCGAAACTCTCGAGAATCTCATGTTCCCGAGCGAATCGAGAACATCCACCGTAGAGGATCGCGCGCGAGCGCGCTATCAAAGGGACGGACGCCGCTTTTCTTCCCTTGCCAGGGCATGAGATCAATGCCGCCAAAATTTCCCTCGAGTTCACCGCTCTCAAACTGGGCTTGAATCCTTGCTGTGCGACTAACAGGTTGCCTCCCCCGAGAGTCCCCTGAGTCCAACCTCGCCTAAGAAAGTTCTCGAGGGCTTCCTCTCTCCAGCCACATCCGCGAGAGGCGTCCCCGGGCCCCCCTCCTTGCGAGACGGGGCCCTTGGTAATATTCTGCACGGACGCGAGAAGCCGTCCTTAGCCTTCTTCTCTTTAGGCGCTGCAACGGAAGGCTGGACTCCCTTCTAGGCGCCCCCAGAGGTTCCCTGGGATTAACCCCGTGTCCACAGGACGAGCGGAACCCTGAGTCTCCAAGAGGCCGCTCGCGAGGGGCCCCCCCCCTCGTCGCCGTCGCCCCTTTTTCATTCTCTCGAAGGGGGGGTCCAAATCCCCTTCCTGAATGCCATCGCAATCCCTACATTCCCTCGCTTCCTCCAGAGCGGGACTTCTCGCCTTCTCCTGAGGTTCGAGAAGAGCCCCAAGGGCCAGTTCCGCCGCCAGAAAGACAAGAGGTCCCCGAGGAACCCCCGCATCGGCAAGCGAGTTCCAGTTTCCCTGGGACGTGAGGCGAGGGGAGAGCCCAGCATAGCCCCTGGCGATGTCAAAGGAGGCCTGGACTTCTCAGAGGCAACAAGAGAGTCTCCCCGAGCGCCCACGCCCCCGATTCAGAGAAGAGGCCACATCCCCGCTTCCCCCTGCGCCGCGCGGTAAAAAGCACGAACCATTCGCCCCTGCATTCGAGGGATAATTCCCGATTGAGCCCTTTGCCTTGGGCTGTGACCGGAGAGAAAGGCTGAGTCCCCCTCGACTCCCGGAGGCCACCCCACAGGTGCCAGTTTATACCTGTCCCCTCCCCCCCACCGGGGACCCCCGAGGTCCTAGCTCCATGCCTGTACGCGGACCCAGGGCGCTGCAGCGCCGCCTTGGCGAATCCGCGAGCTGCTCGGTTTTAGCCCCTGTCCGCTCGAAAGGAGGCAGTGGCGACCCCGCTGGCTAACGGGGGAGACGGATCCGGGGTACCCGCGCGCAACTCGAGAATGCACCGCTCACCTCCGCAAGTCGAAACACCCCCGTGAGGCCTACGCCCATAAGGGAGGAGGCGCTTTTTCCCCTGCAGGCATGGAGAGCATGCCCCCACACCTGTCTCCTCGGCTCAGAACGGGGCTTGACTCCGTGGGGCGACTCCAGGTTCCCCAGCGATCCCCGGGCAAACCTGCCAAAAAAAAAAAAAGCGGGGACTTCCTGCTACACGCGATGGTCGTCCCCCATATGCCCCCCCCGCCGTGCGAGAACGCCCTTGGGATCTGCATCGAGACGCGAGAGCCTCCATGCCTTCTCTCTGGGCGCTGCAACGAAGGCATGGACTCCCATCTAAGGCGCCCCCAGAGGTTTCCCTGGGATACCCGTAGTCCACACGAGCGGACACCCTGAGTCTCCAGAGGCCGATCTCAGGGCCCCCCATCGCCGGCGGCCCCTCCTCTCGAAAGGGGGTCCAATCCCCTCCTGACTTGCCAGCGACAAATCCCTACTTTCCCTCCACATCCAGAGCGACTCTCGCCTCTCCTAGGTTCGAGAAGAGGCCCCCTAAGGGGCCAGTTGCCGCCGCGAAGACCAAAGGGCCCGAGGAACCCCGCATCGGCAAGCGAGTCCATTCCCTGACGTGAGGCGGAGGGGGAAGTCCCAGCACCCCTGGCGATGTCAAAGGAGCCCTGGACTTCTCAGAGGAACAAGAGAGGCTCCCCGAGGCGCCACGCCCCGATTCAGAGAGGCCACCCCCTGCTTCCCCATGCAGCGCACGGAAAAACACGACCTTCGCCCCTGCATTCGAGGGAAGCCCGATTTGCCCTTGGCTGTGACCGGAGAGAAATGGCTGTGTCCCTCGACTTCCCTGGAGGCCACCCCACAGTTGCCAGTTATACCTGTTCCCTCCCCCCCTCCGGGGACCCCCGAGTCCTACGCTCCCATGCCTGACGCGGACCCTCTGGCGCTGCAGCGCCTCCTGGCGAATCCCGAGGCTGCCCTCGGGCCCCTGTCCCGCTCGAAAGGAGGCATGGCGACCCCGGCTGGGCTAACGGGGGACGACGTGGCCGGGGCAGAACCCGCCGCAACATGGGGTCCAATCCCCTTCCTGAATGCCATCGCAATCCCTACATTCCCTCGCACTCCAGAGCGGGACTCTCGCCTCTCCTGAGGTTCGAGAAGAGGCCCCAAGGGGCCAGTTCCGCCGCAAGACCAAAGGTCCCCGAGGAACCCCCATCGGCAAGCGAGTCCAGTTCCCTGGACGTGAGGCGAGGGGAAGCCCAGCAGCCCCTGGCGATGTCAAAAAGGAGGCCTGGACTTCTCAGAGGCAACAAGAGAGGCTCCCCGAGGCGCCACGCCCCCCGATTCAGAGAGGCCACCCCCGCTTCCCCCCCCTGCGCCGCGCGGAAAAGCACGACCTTCGCCCCTGCATTCGAGGGGAAGCCCGATTGCCCTTGGCTGTGACCGGAGAGAAAGGCTGAGTCCCCTCGACTCCCTGGAGGGCCACCCCACAGGTGCCAGTTATACCTGTCCCCTCCCCCCCCTCCGGGACCCCCCGAGGGTCCTAGCTCCATGCCTGACGCGGACCCAGGGCGCTGCAGCGCCTCCTGGCGAATCCCGAGGCTGCTCGGGCCCCTGTCCGCTCGAAAGGAGGCATGGCGACCCCGCTGGGCTAACGGGGGAGACGGGCCGGGGTACCCGCCGCAACTCGAGAATGCACCGCCGCAAGTCGAGAACACCCCCGTGAGGCCACGCCCATAGAGGGAGGAGGCGCTTTTCCCTTGCAGGGCATGGAGAGCATGCCCCGGCACCTGTTCCGGCTCCGAACGGGGCTTGACTCCTTGCGGGCGACTCCAGGTGTCCCCCGAGATCCCCGGGCCAACCTGCCAAGAAAGCGGGGCTTCCCGCCACACCGCGAGGGCGTCCCCCGGGCCCCCCTCCTTGCGAGACGGGGCCCTTGGGATCTGCAGCGACGCGAGAGCCGTCCTGCCTTCTCTCTGGCGCTGCAACGGAGGCTGGACTCCCTCTAGGCGCCCCCAGAGGTTCCCTGGGATACCCGTGTCCACAGGCGAGCGGAACCCTGAGTCTCCAGAGGCCGCTCGCGAGGGGCCCCCCGTCGCCGTCGGCCCCTCCTCTCGAAAGGGGGGTCCAATCCCCTTCCTGAATGCCATCGCAATCCCTACATTCCCTCGCACCTCCAGAGCGGGACTCTCGCCTCTCCTGAGGTTCGAGAAGAGGCCCCAAGGGGCCAGTTCCGGCCGCAAGACCAAAGGTCCCCGAGGAACCCCCATCGGCAAGCGAGTCCAGTTCCCTGGACGTGAGGCGAGGGGAAGCCCAGCAGCCCCTGGCGATGTCAAAGGAGGCCTGGACTTCTCAGAGGCAACAAGAGAGGCTCCCCGAGGCGCCACGCCCCCGATTCAGAGAGGCCACCCCCGCTTCCCCCTGCGCCGCGCGGAAAAGCACGACCTTCGCCCCTGCATTCGAGGGGAAGCCCGATTGCCCTTGGCTGTGACCGGAGAGAAAGGCTGAGTCCCCTCGACTCCCTGGAGGCCACCCCACAGGTGCCAGTTATACCTGTCCCCTCCCCCCCTCCGGGGACCCCCGAGGGTCCTAGCTCCATGCCTGACGCGGACCCAGGGCGCTGCAGCGCCTCCTG
>JAGTYA010000201.1:0-38572 GCA_024291935.2 Okapia johnstoni | reverse complement strand
GATTTTCCGCCAGATGCAGCCTTGCAGGGTCTCTTCCTTAGAGTCAAAAAAGGTAGCCCAAGGGACAACAATGGCTCTGCTCCCAGGGCCTCAGTTTCCCAGTCAGAACAGACCTAGTCTCCAGAGCTCTCTGCTACAGAGCAGACATGGGGAAAATAGCTCTGAGGAGGGTTCCTTGAGGCTTCCCTGCCTTGTCGAAGCCCTACCCACTTGCTGGGGAGCCTAGGCACTGTGGCCTCTTTCACTGACTTTCCAGGTATCACTTCCCAGCCCCTTGTGATTTTCAGCCAGATGCAGCCTTGCAGGGTCTCTTCCTTAGAGTCAAAAAAGTTAGCCCAAGGGACTGCTTATTCAGTCTTCCCTGGTGCAAGAGGTGTTTGGCTGTGAAGACGCCAGAACAATGGCTCTGCTCCCAGGGCCTCAGTTTCCCAGTCAGAACAGACCTAGTCTCCAGAGCTCTCTGCTACAGAGCAGACATGGGGAAAAAGCTCTGTGGAGGGTGCCTTCACTTCCCAGCCCCTTGTGATTTTCAGCCAGATGCAGCCTTGCAGGGTCTCTTCCTTAGAGTCAAAAAAGGTAGCCCAAGGGACTGCTTATTCAGTCTTCCCTGGTGCAAGAGGTGTTTGGCTGTGAAGACGCCAGAAACAATGGCTCTGCTCCCAGGGCCTCAGTTTCCCAGTCAGAACAGACCTAGTCTCCAGAGCTCTCTGCTACAGAGCAGACACATGGGGAAAAAGCGCTGTGGAGGGTGCCTTCACGTTCCAGGGCACTGTCGAAGCCTACCCTGGTGCTGGAGCCTAGGCACTGTGGCCTCTTTCACTGACTTTTCCAGGTATCACTTCCCAGCCCCTTGTGATTTTCAGCCCAGATGCAGCCTTGCAGGGTCTCTTCCTTAGAGTCAAAAAAAGGGTAGCCCAAGGGACTGCTTATTCAGTCTTCCCTGGTGCAAGAGGTGTTTTGGCTGTGAAGACGCCAGAACAATGGCTCTGCTCCCAGGGCCTCAGTTTCCCAGTCAGAACAGACCTAGTCTCCAGAGCTCTCTGCTACAGAGCAGACATGGGGAAATAGCTCTGTGGGAGGGTTCCTTGAGGCTCCAGGCCTTGGGGAAGCCCTACCCGGGCTGCTGGGGCCTAGGCACTGTGGCCTCTTTCACTGACTTTCCAGGTATCACTTCCCAGCCCCTTGTGATTTTCAGCCAGATGCAGCCTTGCAGGGTCTCTCTTCCTTAGAGTCAAAAAAGGTAGCCCAAGGGGGACTGCTTATTCAGTCTTCCCTGGTGCAAGAGGTGTTTGGCTGTGAAGACGCCAGAACAATGGCTCTGCTCCCAGGGCCTCAGTTTCCCAGTCAGAACAGACCTAGTCTCCAGAGCTCTCTGCTACACAGAGCAGACATGGGGAAAAAGCTCTGAGGAGGGTTCCTTGACGTTCCCCTGCCTTGGGGAAGCCTACCCGGGTGCTGGAGCCTAGGCACTGTGGCCTCTTTCACTGACTTTCCAGGTATCACTTCCCAGCCCCTTGTGATTTTCAGCCAGATGCAGCCTTGCAGGGTCTCTTCCTTAGAGTCAAAAAAGGTAGCCCAAGGGACTGCTTATTCAGTCTTCCCTGGTGCAAGAGGTGTTTGTTTGGCTGTGAAGACGCCAGAACAATGGCTCTGCTCCCAGGGCCTCAGTTTCCCAGTCAGAACAGACCTAGTCTCCAGAGCTCTCTGCTACAGAGCAGACATGGGGGAAAAAGCTCTGAGGAGGGTTCCTTGAGGCTCCCTGCCTTGGGGAAGCCCTACCCGGGTGCTGGGGCCTAGGCACTGTGGCCTCTTTCACTGACTTTCCAGGTATCACTTCCCAGCCCCTTGTGATTTTCAGCCAGATGCAGCCTTGCAGGGTCTCTTCCTTAGAGTCAAAAAAGGTAGCCCAAGGGGACTGCTTATTCAGTCTTCCCTGGTGCAAGAGGTGTTTTGGCTGTGAAGACGCCAGAACAATGGCTCTGCTCCCAGGGCCTCAGTTTCCCAGTCAGAACAGACCTAGTCTCCAGAGCTCTCTGCTACAGAGCAGACATGGGGAAAAAGCGCTGTGGAGGGTGCCTTCACGTTCCAGGGCACTGTCGAAAGCCTTACCTGGGCTTTGGAGCCTAGGCACTGTGGCCTCTTTCACTGACTTTCCAGGTATCACTTCCCAGCCCCTTGTGATTTTCAGCCAGATGCAGCCTTGCAGGGTCTCTTCCTTAGAGTCAAAAAAGGTAGCCCAAGGGACTGCTTATTCAGTCTTCCCTGGTGCAAGAGGTGTTTGGCTGTGAAGACGCCAGAGAACAATGGCTCTGCTCCCAGGGCCTCAGTTTCCCCAGTCAGAACAGACCTAGTCTCCAGAGCTCTCTGCTACAGAGCAGACATGGGGAAATAGCTCTGAGGAGGGTTCCTTGAGGCTCCAGGGCCTTGGGGAAGCCTTACCCGGGTGCTGGGCCTAGGCACTGTGGCCTCTTTCACTGACTTTCCAGGTATCACTTCCCAGCCCCTTGTGATTTTCAGCCAGATGCAGCCTTGCAGGGTCTCTTCCTTAGAGTCAAAAAAGGTAGCCCAAGGGACTGCTTATTCAGTCTTCCCTGGTGCAAGAGGTGTTTGGCTGTGAAGACGCCAGAACAATGGCTCTGCTCCCAGGGCCTCAGTTTCCCAGTCAGAACAGACCTAGTCTCCAGAGCTCTCTGCTACAGAGCAGATGACATGGGGAAAAAAAAAAGCTGCTGTGGAGGGTGCCTTCACGTTCCAGGGCACTGTCGAAAGCCTACCCTGGGCTTTGGAGCCTAGGCACTGTGGCCTCTTTCACTGACTTTCCAGGTATCACTTCCCCAGCCCCTTGTGATTTTCAGCCAGATGCAGCCTTGCAGGGTCTCTTCCTTAGAGTCAAAAAAAGGTAGCCCAAGGGACTGCTTATTCAGTCTTCCCTGGTGCAAGAGGTGTTTGGCTGTGAAGACGCCAGAACAATGGCTCTGCTCCCAGGGCCTCAGTTTCCCAGTCAGAACAGACCTAGTCTCCAGAGCTCTCTGCTACACAGAGCAGACATGGGGAAAAAGCTCTGAGGAGGGTTCCTTCAGTTCCAGGGCACTGTCGAAGCCCTACCCGGGCTTTGGGGCCTAGGCACTGTGGCCTCTTTCACTGACTTTCCAGGTATCACTTCCCAGCCCCTTGTGATTTTCAGCCAGATGCAGCCTTGCAGGGTCTCTTCCTTAGAGTCAAAAAAAGGTAGCCCAAGGGACTGCTTATTCAGTCTTCCCTGGTGCAAGAGGTGTTTGGCTGTGAAGACGCCAGAACAATGGCTCTGCTCCCAGGGCCTCAGTTTCCCAGTCAGAACAGACCTAGTCTCCAGAGCTCTCTGCTACAGAGCAGACATGGGGAAAAAAGCGCTGTGGAGGGTTCCTTCACGTTCCCTGGCACATGTCGAAGCCTTACCTGGGCTTTGGAGCCTAGGCACTGTGGCCTCTTTCACTGACTTTCCAGGTATCACTTCCCAGCCCCTTGTGATTTTCAGCCAGATGCAGCCTTGCAGGGTCTCTTCCTTAGAGTCAAAAAAGGTAGCCCAAGGGACTGCTGCTTATTCAGTCTTCCCTGGTGCAAGAGGTGTTTGGCTGTGAAGACGCCAGAACAATGGCTCTGCTCCAGGGCCTCAGTTTCCCAGTCAGAACAGACCCTAGTCTCCAGAGCTCTCTGCTACAGAGCAGACATGGGGAAAAAGCGCTGTGGAGGGTGCTTCACGTTCCAGGGCACTGTCGAAGCCTTACCTGGGCTTTGGAGCCTAGGCACTGTGGCCTCTTTCACTGACTTTCCAGGTATCACTTCCCAGCCCCTTGTGATTTTTCAGCCAGATGCAGCCTTGCAGGGTCTCTTCCTTAGAGTCAAAAAAGGTAGCCCAAGGGACTGCTGCTTATTCAGTCTTCCCTGGTGCAAGAGGTGTTTGGCTGTGAAGACGCCAGAACAATGGCTCTGCTCCCAGGGCCTCAGTTTCCCAGTCAGAACAGACCTAGTCTCCAGAGCTCTCTGCTACAGAGCAGACATGGGGAAAAAGCTCTGAGGAGGGTTCCTTGAGGCTCCCTGCCTTGGGAAGCCCTACCCGGGTGCTGGGGCCTAGGCACTGTGGCCTCTTTCACTGACTTTCCAGGTATCACTTCCCAGCCCCTTGTGATTTTCAGCCAGATGCAGCCTTGCAGGGTCTCTTCCTTAGAGTCAAAAAAGGTAGCCCAAGGGACTGCTTATTCAGTCTTCCCTGGTGCAAGAGGTGTGTTTGGCTGTGAAGACGCCAGAACAATGGGCTCTGCTCCCAGGGCCTCAGTTTCCCAGTCAGTCAGAACAGACCTAGTCTCCAGAGCTCTCTGCTACAGAGCAGACATGGGGGAAAAAGCGCTCTGTGGAGGGTGCCTTCACGTTCCAGGGCACTGTCGAAAGCCTTACCCTGGGCTTTGGAGCCTAGGCACTGTGGCCTCTTTCACTGACTTTCCAGGTATCACTTCCCAGCCCCTTGTGATTTTCAGCCAGATGCAGCTTGCAGGGTCTCTTCCTTAGAGTCAAAAAAGGTAGCCCAAGGGACTGCTTATTCAGTCTTCCCTGGTGCAAGAGGTGTTTGGCTGTGAAGACGCCAGAACAATGGCTCTGCTCCCAGGGCCTCAGTTTCCCAGTCAGAACAGACCTAGTCTCCAGAGCTCTCTGCTACAGAGCAGACATGGGGAAAAGCTCTGTGGAGGGTGTGCTTTCACGTTCCAGGGCACTGTCGAAGCCTTACCTGGGCTTTGGAGCCTAGGCACTGTGGCCTCTTTCACTGACTTTCCAGGTATCACTTCCCAGCCCCTTGTGATTTTTCAGCCAGATGCAGCCTTGCAGGGTCTCTTCCTTAGAGTCAAAAAAAAGGTAGCCCAAGGGACTGCTTATTCAGTCTTCCCTGGTGCAAGAGGTGTTTTTGGCTGTGAAGACGCCAGAACAATGGCTCTGCTCCCAGGGCCTCAGTTTCCCAGTCAGAACAGACCTAGTCTCCAGAGCTCTCTGCTACAGAGCAGACATGGGGAAATAGCTCTGAGGAGGGTTCCTTGAGGCTCCCTGCCTTGTCGAAGCCCTACCCGGGTGCTGGGGCCTAGGCACTGTGGCCTCTTTCACTGACTTTCCAGGTATCACTTCCCAGCCCCTTGTGATTTTCAGCCAGATGCAGCCTTGCAGGGTCTCTTCCTTAGAGTCAAAAAAGGTAGCCCAAGGGACTGCTTATTCAGTCTTCCCTGGTGCAAGAGGTGTTTGGCTGTGAAGACGCCAGAACAATGGCTCTGCTCCCAGGGGCCTCAGTTTCCCAGTCAGAACAGACCTAGTCTCCAGAGCTCTCTGCTACAGAGCAGACATGGGGAAAAAAGCGCTGTGGAGGGTGCCTTCACGTTCCAGGGCACTGTCGAAGCCTTACCTGGGCTTTGGGAGCCTAGGCACTGTGGCCTCTTTCACTGACTTTCCAGGTATCACTTCCCAGCCCCTGTGATTTTTTCAGCCAGATGCAGCCTTGCAGGGTCTCTTCCTTAGAGTCAAAAAAGGTAGCCCAAGGGACTGCTTATTCAGTCTTCCCTGGTGCAAGAGGTGTTTGGCTGTGAAGACGCCAGAACAATGGCTCTGCTCCCAGGGCCTCAGTTTCCCAGTCAGAACAGACCTAGTCTCCAGAGCTCTCTGCTACAGAGCAGACATGGGGAAAAAAGCTCTGAGGAGGGTGCCTTGAGGTTCCCTGCCTTGGTCGAAGCCCTACCTGGGGTGCTTGGGGCCTAGGCACTGTGGCCTCTTTCACTGACTTTCCAGGTATCACTTCCCAGCCCCTTGTGATTTTCAGCCAGATGCAGCCTTGCAGGGTCTCTTCCTTAGAGTCAAAAAAGGTAGCCCAAGGGACTGCTTATTCAGTCTTCCCTGGTGCAAGAGGTGTTTGGCTGTGAAGACGCCAGAACAATGGCTCTGCTCCCAGGGCCTCAGTTTCCCAGTCAGAACAGACCTAGTCTCCAGAGCTCTCTGCTACAGAGCAGACATGGGGAAAAAGCTCTGAGGAGGGTTCCTTGAGGTTCCAGGGCCTTGGGGAAGCCCTACCCGGGCTTTGGGGCCTAGGCACTGTGGCCTCTTTCACTGACTTTCCAGGTATCACTTCCCAGCCCCTTGTGATTTTCAGCCAGATGCAGCCTTGCAGGGTCTCTCTTCCTTAGAGTCAAAAAAAGGTAGCCCAAGGGACTGCTTATTCAGTCTTCCCTGGTGCAAGAGGTGTTTGGCTGTGAAGACGCCAGAACAATGGCTCTGCTCCCAGGGCCTCAGTTTCCCAGTCAGAACAGACCTAGTCTCCAGAGCTCTCTGCTACAGAGCAGACATGGGGAAAAAAGCTCTGAGGAGGGTTCCTTGAGGCTCCAGGCCTTGGGGAAGCCTACCCGGGCTTTGGGGCCTAGGCACTGTGGCCTCTTTCACTGACTTTCCAGGTATCACTTCCCAGCCCCTTGTGATTTTCAGCCAGATGCAGCCTTGCAGGGTTCTCTTCCTTAAAAGTCAAAAAAGTTATCCCAAGGGAATGGGGCCCTTTATTCAGTTCTCCCTGGTGCAAGTGGTAATTTGTTTGAAGTGAAGACGCCCCAGCAACACTGGCTCGGCTCCCAGGGTCCCCCCCCCTCAGTTTTCACAAGTCACTACAGAAACTAGTCTCCAGAACCTCTCTGCCAGAGAGCAGGACATGGGGAAAAAGAGCTGTGCAGGGTGACTTTCACGTTCCAGGGCACTGTCGAAGCCTTACCTGGTCTTGGAGCGTAGGCACTTGTGGCCTCTTTCACTGACTTTCAGTATCACTTCCCAGCCCCTGTGATTTCGCCTGATGCTGCCTTTGCAGGGTCTCTTCCTTTGAGTCAAAAAAAAGGTAGCCAAAGGGATGCTTTATTCAGTCTTTCACTGGTGCAATGAGGTGTTTGGGCTGTAAAGACGCCAGAAAACAATGGCTCTGCTCCAGGGCCTCAGTTTCCCATAGTCAGAACTGACCTAGTCTCCAGAGCTCTCTGCTACGAGAGACATGGGGAAAAAGCTCTGAGGAGGGTTCCTTGAGGCTTCCACGTTCCAGGGCACTGTCGAAGCCTTACCTGGGCTTTGGGGCCTAGGCACTGTGGCCTCTTTCACTGACTTTCCAGGTATCACTTCCCAGCCCCTTGTGATTTTCAGCCAGATGCAGCCTTGCAGGGTCTCTTCCTTAGAGTCAAAAAAGGTAGCCCAAGGGACTGCTTATTCAGTCTTCCCTGGTGCAAGAGGTGTTTGGCTGTGAAGACGCCAGAACAATGGCTCTGCTCCCAGGGCCTCAGTTTCCCAGTCAGAACAGACCTAGTCTCCAGAGCTCTCTGCTACAGAGCAGACATGGGGAAAAAGCTCTGAGGAGGGTTCCTTGAGGTTCCGCCTGTCGAAGCCTTACCTGGGCTGCTGGGGCCTAGGCACTGTGGCCTCTTTCACTGACTTTCCAGGTATCACTTCCCAGCCCCTTGTGATTTTCAGCCAGATGCAGCCTTGCAGGGTCTCTTCCTTAGAGTCCAAAAAAGGTAGCCCAAGGGACTGCTCATCAGTGCTGTCCCTGGTGAAAGAGGTTGTTTTGGCTGTGAAGACGCCAGCCAGAACAATGGCTCTGCTCCAGGGCCTCAGTTTCCCAGTCAGAACAGACCTAGTCCTCCAGAGCTCTCTGCTACAGAGCAGAAGACATGGGGGAAATAGCTCTGTATCTGAGGAGGGTGTCCTTGAGGCTCCCTGCCTTGGGGAAGGCCCTACCCGGGTGCTGGGGCTAGGCACTGTGGCCTCTTTCACTGACTTTCCAGGTCACTCACATTCCTCAGACCCCCTTGTGATTTTCAGCCCAGATGCAGCCTTGCAGGGTTCTTGTCCTTAGACGTCAAAAAAAGGTAGCGCCAAGGGATCTGCTTATTAAGTGCTTTCCTGGTGCAAGAGGGTTGTTTGGCTGTGAGAAGTGAAGATGCCAGAAACAATGGCTCCTGCTCCCAGGGCCTCAGTTTCCCATGGACAGAACAGACCTAGAGTCTCCAGAGCTCTTCTGTTACAGAGCAGTGACATGGAAAGGAAAAAACGCTAAAATTGCTGAGAGCGTGCCTTCACGTTCCAGGGCACTGTCGAAGCCTTACTCTGGGGCTTTGGAGCCTAGGCACTGTGGCCTCTTTTCACTGACTTTCCAGGTATTCACTTCCCAGGCCCCTTGTGATTTTCAGCCAGATGCAGCCTTGCAGGTCCCTCTTGACCTTAAGAGTCAAAAAAGGTAGCCCAAGGGACTGCTTTATTCAGTCTTCCCTGAGTTGCAAGAGGTGTTTGGCTGTGAAGACGCCAGAAACAATGGCTCTGCTCCCTAGCTAGCCTCAGGTTCCCAGTCAGAACAGTCATAGTCTCCAGAGTTCTCTGCTTGACAGAGCAGACCATGGGGGTAATAGCCTCTGAGGAGGGTTCCTTGAGGCTCCGACACCTTAGGGTGAAGCCTACCTGGGTGACTGGGGCCACTAGGCACTGTGGGCCTCTTTCACTGACTTTTCCAGGTATCCACTTCCCAGCCCCTTGTGATTATTCAGCCAGATGCAGCCTTTCAGGGTCTTTTCCTTAGATGATCAAAAAAGGGGTAGCCCAATAGGGACTGCTTATTCAGTCTTCCCTGGTGCAATGTAGGTTGTTTTTGCTGTGAAGATCGCCAGAACAACTGGCTCTGCTACCAGGGCCTCAGTTTCCCAGTCAATGAACAGACCTAGTCTCCAGAGTTCTCTATGCTACAGAGCAGACATGGGGAAAAAAATCGGTGGTGGAGGGTGCCTTCACGTCCTGGCACTGTCGAAGCCTTACCTGGCTTTGGAGGAGCCTAGGCACTGTGGGCCCTCTTTCACTGACTTTCCAGGTAAGTCACTTCCCAGCCCCTTGTGATTTTCAGTGCCAGATGCATAGCCCTTGCAGGGTCCTCTTCCTTAGAGTCAAAAAAGGGTAGCCCAAGGGACTGCTTATTCAGTCTTCCCCTGGTGCAAGAAGGGTGTTTGGCTGTGAAAGACGCCAGAACAATGGCTCTGCTCCCAGGGCCTCAGTTTCCCAGTCAGAACAGATCTAGTCTCCAGAGCTCTCTGCTACAGAGCAGAGGACATGGGGAAACCTAGCGCTGTGGAGGGTTGACTTCAGTTCTCCAGGGCTGCTGTCGAAGCCCTGCTACCTGGGTGCTTTGGAGCCTAGGCACTGTGGCCTCTTTCACTGACTTTCCAGGTATCACCTTCCCAGCCCTTGTGATTTTCAGCCAGATGCAGCCTTGCTGGGTCTCTTCCTATAGAGTCAAAAAAGGTAGCCCAATGGGACTGCTTATTCAAGGTCTTCCCTGGTGCAAGAGGTGTATGGCTGTGAGGACGCCAGAACAATGGCTCTGCTCCCAGGGCCATCAGTTTATCCAAGTCTTAGAACAGACCTAGTCTCCAGAGCTCCTCGTGCCTTCAGAGCAGCATGTGGAAAAAGCGCTCGTGCGAGGGTGCCTTCACGTTCCAGCCACTGGTCGAAAGCCTTACCTGGGCTTTGGAGGCTAGGCACTGTGGCCTCTTTCAACTGACTTTCCAGGTATCACTTTACCCAAGCCCCTTGTGATTTTCAGCCAGATGTGCATGCCTTGCAGGGGTCTCTTCCTTAGAGTCAAAAAATAAGGTAAGGTCCAAGGGACTGGTACTTATTCAGTTCTTCCCCATGGTGCGCAAGAGGTGTTTGGCTGTGAAGACGCCCAGAACAATGGCTCTGCTCCCAGTGGCCTCAGTTTCCGAGCAGTCAGAAACAGATACCTAGTCTCCAGAGGCTCTCTGCTACAGAGCAGACATGGGGAAAAAAAGCGTGTGGAGGGTGCCTTCGTTGCAGTGTTCCAGTGCACTGTCGAAGCCTTACCCTGGGCTTTGGAGCCTAGGCACTGTGGCCTCTTTCACTGACTTTCCAGGTATCACTTCCCAGCCCTTTGTGATTTTTCAGCCAGATGCAGCCTTGCAGGGTCTCGTTTCCATAGAGTCAAAAAAGGTAGCCCAAGGGACTGCTTATTCAGTCTTCCCCTGGTGCCAAGAGGTGTTTGCTGTGAAGACGCCAGAACAAGGGCTCTGCTCCAGGGCCTCAGTTTCCAACAGTCAGAACAGACCTAGTCTCCAGAGCTCTCTGCTACAGAGCATACATGGGGAAATAGCTGCTGAGGAGGGTGCCTTCAAGTTCCAGGCCACTGTCGAAGCCTTACCAGGGCTTTGGGAGCCTAGGCACTGTGGCTCTTTTTCATTCACTGACTTTCCAGGTGTATCACTTCCCAGCCCCTTGTGATTTTCAGCCAGATGCAGCCTTCGCAGGGTCTCTTCCTTATAGAGTCAAAAAAGGTAGCCCAAGGGACTGCTTATTCAGTCTTCCCTGGTGCAAGAGGTGTTTGGGCTGTATGAAGACGCCAGAACAATGGCTCTTCTCCCAGGGCCTCAGTTTCCCCAGTCAGAACAGACCTAGTCTCCAGAGCTCTCTGCTACAGAGCACATGACATGGGGAAAAAGCTCTGAGGAGGGTTCCTTGACGTTCCAGGGCACTGTCGACGAAGCCCTACCTGAGCTTTGGAGGGCCTAGGCACTGTGGCCTCTTTCACTGACTTTCCAGGTTATCACTTCCCAGCCCCTTGTGATTTTCAATGCCAGATGCAGCCTATGCAGGGCTCTCTTCCTTAGAGTCAAAAAAGGTAGCCCAAGGGACTGCTTATTCAGTCTTCCCTGGTGCAAGAGGTGTTTGGCTGTGAAGACGCCAGAACAATGGCTCTGATCCCAGGGCCTCAGTTTCCCAGTCAGAACAGACCTAGTCTCCAGAGCTCTCTGCTACAGAGCAGACATGGGGAAAAAAAAAAGCGCTGTGGAGGGTGCCTTCACGTTCCAGGGCACTGTCGAAGCCTTACCTGGTGCTTTGGAGCCTAGGCACTGTGGCCCTCTTTCACTGACTTTCCAGGTATCACTTCCCAGCCCCTTGTGATTTTTCAGCCAGATGCAGCCTTGCAGGGTCTTAGCCTCTTCCTTAGAGTCAAAAAAAGGTTTAGCCCAAGGGACTGCTTATTCAGTCTTCCCTGGTGCAAGAGGTGTTTGGCTGTGAATACGCCAGAACAATGGCTCTGCTCCCAGGGCCTCTCAGTTTCCCAGTCAGAACAGACCTAGTCTCCAGAGCTCTCTGCTACAGAGCAGACATGGGGAAAAAGCGCTGTGGAGGGTGCCCCAGATATCACTTCCCAGCCCCTTGTGATTTTCAGCCAGATGCAGCCTTGCAGGGTCTCTTCCTAAGAGTGAAAAAAAGGTAGCCCAAGGGACTGCTTATTCAGTCACCCCTGGTGCAAGAGGTGTTTGGCTGTGAAGACGCCAGAACAATGGCTCTGCTCCCAGGGCCTCAGTTTCCCAGTCAGAACAGACCTAGTCTCCAGAGCTCTCTGCTACAGAGCAGACATGGGGAAAAAGCGCTGTGGAGGGTGCCTTCACGTTCCAGGGCACTGTCGAAGCCTTACCTGGGCTTTGGAGCCTAGGCACTGTGGCCTCTTTCACTGACTTTCCAGGTATCACTTCCCAGCCCCTTGTGATTTTCAGCCAGATGCAGCCTTGCAGGGTCTCTTCCTTAGAGTCAAAAAAGGTAGCCCAAGGGACTGCTTATTCAGTCTTCCCTGGTGCAAGAGGTGTTTGGCTGTGAAGACGCCAGAACAATGGCTCTGCTCCCAGGGCCTCAGTTTCCCTGTCAGAACAGACCTAGTCTCCAGAGCTCTCTGCTACAGAGCAGACATGGGGAAATAGCTCTGAGGAGGGTTCCTTGAGGTTCCAGGGCCTTGGGGAAGCCCTACCTGGGCTTTGGGGCCTAGGCACTGTGGCCTCTTTCACTGACTTTCCAGGTATCACTTCCCAGCCCCTTGTGATTTTCAGCCAGATGCAGCCTTGCAGGGTCTCTCTCCTTAGAGTCAAAAAAAGGTAGCCCAAGGGACTGCTTATTCAGTCTTCCCTGGTGCAAGAGGTGTTTGGCTGTGAAGACGCCAGAACAATGGCTCTGCTCCCAGGGCCTCAGTTTCCCAGTCAGAACAGACCTAGTCTCCAGAGCTCTCTGCTACAGAGCAGACATGGGGGGAATAATCTCTGAGGAGGGTTCCTTGACGTTCCAGGGCACTTGGGGAAAGCCCTTACCTGGGTGCTTTGGGGCCTAGGCACTGTGGCCTCTTTCACTGACTTTCCAGGTATCACTTCCCAGCCCCTTGTGATTTTCAGCCAGATGCAGCCTTGCAGGGTCTCTTCCTTAGAGTCAAAAAAGGTAGCCCAAGGGACTGCTTATTCAGTCTTCCCTGGTGCAAGAGGTGTTTGGCTGTGAAGACGCCAGAAACAATGGCTCTGCTCCCAGGGCCTCAGTTTCCCAGTCAGAACAGACCTAGTCTCCAGAGCTCTCTGCTACAGAGCAGACATGGGGAAAAAGCTCTGTGGAGGGTGCCTTTCAGGTTCCAGGGCACTGTTGGGAAGCCTTACCCTGGGCTTTGGAGCCTAGGCACTGTGGCCTCTTTCACTGACTTTCCAGGTATCACTTCCCAGCCCCTTGTGATTTTCAGCCAGATGCAGCCTTGCAGGGTCTCTTCCTTAGAGTCAAAAAAGGTAGCCCAAGGGACTGCTTATTTCAGTCTTCCCTGGTGCAAGAGGTGTTTGGCTGTGAAGACGCCAGAACAATGGCTCTGCTCCCAGGGCCTCAGTTTCCCAGTCAGAACAGACCTAGTCTCCAGAGCTCTCTGCTACAGAGCAGACATGGGGAAATAGCTCTGAGGAGGGTTCCTTGAGGTTCCAGGGCACTGTCGAAGCCTACCCTGGGCTTTGGGGCCTAGGGCCTCTTTCACTGACTTTCCAGGTCTTTCACTGTGACTTTCAGCCAGAGGTATCTCTTCCTTACTTCCCCAGGGACCCCTTGGTGCAAGATGTTTGGCTGTGAAGACGCCAGAACAATGATTTCCAGCCTCAGTTTTCCCAGTCCAGAATGACCTAGTCTCCAGAGCTCTCTGCAACAGAGACTGATGCAGCCTTGGCAGGACACTCTCTCACTCCTTAGAGTCAAAAAAGGTAGCCCAAGGGACTGCTTATTCAGTCTTGCTTCCCTGGTGCAAGAGGTGTTTGGCTGTGAAGACGCCAGAACAATGGCTCTGCTCCCAGGGCCTCTCAGTTTCCCCAGTCAGAACAGACCTAGTCTCCAGAGCTCTCTGCTACAGAGCAGACATGGGGAAAAAGCGCTGTGGAGGGTGCCTTCACGTTCCAGGGCACTGTCGAAGAAGCCTTACCTGGGCTTTGGAGCCTAGGCACACTGTGGCCTCTTTCACTGACTTTCCAGGTATCACTTCCCCAGCCCCTTGTGATTTTCAGCCAGATGCAGCCTTGCAGGGTCTCTTCCTTAGAGTCAAAAAAAAAGTAGCCCAAGGGACTGCTTATTCAGTCTTCCCTGGTGCAAGAGGTGTTTGGCTGTGAAGACGCCAGAACAATGGCTCTGCTCCCAGGGCCTCAGTTTTCCCAGTCAGAACAGACCTAGTCTCCAGAGCTCTCTGCTACAGAGCAGACATGGGGAAATAGCTCTGAGGAGGAGGGTTCCTTGAGGCCGTTCCAGGGCCTTGGGGAAAGCCCTACCCGGGCTTTTGGGGGCCTAGGCACTGTGGCCTCTTTCACTGACTTTCCAGGTATCCACTTTCCCAGCCCCCCCCTTGTGATTTTCAGCCAGATGCAGCCTTGCAGGGTCTCTTCCTTAGAGTCAAAAAAAGGTAGCCCCAAGGAGCTGGACTGCTATATTCAGTCTTCCCTGGTGCAAGAGGTGTTTGGCTGTGAAGACGCCAGAACAAATGGCTCTGCTCCCAGGGCCTCAGTTTCCCCCAGTCAGAAAACAGACCTAGTCTCCCAGAGCTCTCTGCTACAGAGCAGACATGACATGGGGAAAATAGCTCTGAGGAGGGTTCCTTTCAGGCTCCCAGGGGCCTTGGGGTCGAGCCCTACCTGGGTGCTTTGGGGCCTAGGCACTGTGGGCCTCTTTCACTGACTTTTCCAGGTATCACTCATTCCAGCCCCCTTGTGATTTTCAGCCAGATGCAGCCTTGCAGGGTCTCTCTTCCTTAGAGTCAAAAAAAGGTAGCCCAAGGGGGACTGCTTATTTCAGTCTTTCCCTGGTGGTGCAAGAGGTGTTTTGGCTGTGAAGACGCCAGAACAATGGGCTCTGCTCCCAGGGGCCTCAGTTTCCCAGTCAGAACAGACCTAGTCTCCAGAGCTCTCTGCTACAGAGCAGACATGGGGAAAAATAAGCGCTGTGGAGGGTTCCTTCACGTTCCAGGGCCTGTCGAAGCCTTACCCTGGGCTTTGCTGGAGCCTAGGCACTGTGGCCTCTTTCACTGACTTTCCAGGTATCACTTCCCAGCCCCTTGTGATTTTCAGCCAGAGGGATGCAGCCTTGCAGGGTCTCTTCCTTAGAGTCAAAAAAAAGGTAGCCCAAAGGGACTGCTTATTCAGTCTTCCCTGGTGCAAGAGGTGTTTGGCTGTGAAGACGCCAGAAAAATGGCTCTGCTCCCAGGGCCTCAGTTTCCCCAGTCAGAAACAGACCTAGTCTCCAGAGCTCTCTGCTACAGAGCAGCAGAGCAGATAGATGGGGGGGAATAAAATCGCTGTGGAGGGTGCCTTCCTTGAGGTCTCCAGGGCACTGTCGAAGCCTTACCTGGGGGTGGGGGGGGCTCTTAGGCACTGTGGCCTCTTTTTCACTGACTTTCCAGGGTATCACTTCCCAGCCCCTTGTGATTTTCAGCCAGATGCAGCCTTGCAGGGTCTCTTCCTTAGAGTCAAAAAAGGTAGCCCAAGGGACTGCTTATTCAGTCTTCCCTGGTGCAAGGAGGTGTTTTGGGCTGTGAAGAAGACGCCAGAACAATGGCTCTGCTCCCAGGGCCTCAGTTTTCCCAGTCAGAACAGACCTAGTCTCCAGAGCTCTCTGCTACAGAGCAGACAGACATGGGGGAAAAAAGCGCTGTGGAGGGTGCCTTCACGTTCCCCTGGGCACTGTCGAAGCCTTACCCTGGGCTTTGGAGCCTAGGCACTGTGGCCTCTTTCACTGACTTTCCAGGTATCACTTTCCCAGCCCCTTGTGATTTTTCAGCCAGATGCAGCCTTGCAGGGGTCTCTTCCTTAGAGTCAAAAAAGGTAGCCCAAGGGACTGCTTATTCAGTCTTCCCTGGTGCAAAGAGGTGTTTGGCTGTGAAAAGACGCCAGAACAATGGGGCTGCTCCCAGGGGCCTCAGTTTCCCAGTCAGTCAGAACCAGACTCTAGTCTCCAGTCTCCAGAGCTCTCTGCTACAGAGCAGGAGACATGGGGAAAAAGCGCTGAGGGGAGAGGGTGGCCTTCTTGAGGCTTCCAGGGCACTGGGGAAGCCTTTTACCTGGGGCTTTGGGGCCTAGGCACTGTGGCCTCTTTTCACTGACTTTCCAGGTATCACTTCCCAGCCCCTTGTGATTTTCAGCCAGATGCAGCCTTGCAGGGTCTCTTCCTTAGAGTCAAAAAAAAGTAGCCCAAGGGACTGCTTATATTCAGTCTTCCCTGGTGCAAGAGGTGTTTGGCTTGTGAAGACGCCAGAACAAATGGCTCTGCTCCCAGGGCCTCTCAGTTTCCCAGTCAGAACAGACCTAGTCTCCAGAGCTCTCTGCTACAGAGCAGACAGAGCAGACATGGGGAAAAAGCGCTGTGGAGGGTTCCTTCACGTTTCCAGGGCACTGGGGAAGCCTTACCTGGGCTTTGGAGCCTAGGCACTGTGGCCTCTTTCACTGACTTTCCAGGTATCATCACTTCCCAGCCCCTTGTGATTTTCAGCAGCAGCCAGATGCAGCCTTGCAGGGTCTCTTCTTTAGAGAGTCAAAAAAAAGGTAGCCAAAGGGACTGCTGCTTATTCAGTCTTCCCTGGTGCAAGAGGTGTTTTGGCGTGTGAAGACGCCAGAACAATGGCTCTGCTCCCAGGGCCTCAGTTTCCCAGTCAGAACAGACCTAGTCTCCAGAGCTCTCTCTGCTACAGAGCAGCAGACATGGGGGAAAAAGCTCTGTGGAGGGTTGCCTTGAGGCTTCCCAGGGGCACTGTCGAAGCCTTACCTGGGCTTTGGGAGCCTAGGCACTGTGGCCTCTTTCACTGACTTTCCAGGTATCACTTCCCAGCCCCCCTTGTGATTTTCAGCCAGATGCAGCCTTGCAGGGTCTCTTTTCCTTTAGAGTCAAAAAAAAAAGGTAGCCCAAGGGACTGCTTATTCAGTCTTCCCTGGTGCAAGAGGTGTTTGGCTGTGAAGAAGACAGAGAACAATGGCTCTGCTCCCAGGGCCTCAGTTTCTCCAGTTTCCACAGTCAGAGAACAGACCTAGTCTCCAGAGCTCTCTGCTACAGAGCAGACATGGGGAAAATAGCGCTGTGGAGGGGTTTCCTTCACGTTCCAGGGCACTGTCGAAGCCCTTACCTGGGGCTTTGGAGCCTAGGCACTGTGGCCTCTTTCACTGACTTTCCAGGTATCACTTCCCAGCCCCCCTTGTGATTTTCAGCCAGATGCAGCCTTGCAGGGGTCTCTTCCTTAGAGTCAAAAAAGGTAGCCCAAGGGACTGCTTATTCAGTCTTCCCTGGTGCAAGAGGTGTTTTGGCTGTGAAGACGCCCAGAACAATGGCTCTGCTCCCAGGGCCTCAGTTTTCCCAGTCAGAACAGACCTAGTCTCCAGAGCTCTCTGCTACAGAGCAGACATGGGGAAAAAAGCGCTGTGGAGGGGGTGCCTTCACGTTCCAGGGCACACTGTCGAAGCCTTACCCTGGGGCTTTGGAGCCTAGGCACTGTGGCCTCTTTCACTGTGACTTTCCAGGTATCACTTCCCCAGCCCCTTGTGATTTTCAGCCAGATGCAGCCTTGCAGGGTCTCTTCCTTAGAGTCAAAAAAGGTAGCCCAAGGGACTGCTTATTCTTATTCAGTCTTCCCTGGTGCAAAGAGGTGTTTGGCTGTGAAGACGCCAGAACAAATGGCTCTGCTCCCAGGGCTCCTCAGTTTCCCCAGTCAGAACAGACCTAGTAGTCTCCAGAGCTCTCTGCTACAGAGCAGCAGACATGGGGGAAAAATAGCTCTGTGAGGAGGGTTCCTTTGAGTTCCAGGGCACTTGTCGAAAGCCTTACCTGGGTGCTTTGGCCCTAGGCACTGTGGCCTCTTTCACTGACTTTTCCAGGTATCACTTCCCAGCCCCTTGTGTGATTTTCAGCCAGATGCAGCCTTGCAGGGTCTCTTCCTTAGAGTCAAAAAAAGTAGCCCAAGGGACTGCTTATTCAGTCTTCCCTGGTGCAAGAGGTGTTTGGCTGTGTGAAGACGCCCAGAAACAATGGCTCTGCTCCCAGGGCCTCCTCAGTTTCCCCAGTCAGAACAGACCTAGTCTCCAGAGAGCTCTCTGCTACAGAGCAGACATGGGGAAAAAAGCGCTGTGGAGGTGTGCCTTCACGTTCCAGGGCACTGTCGAAAGCCTTACCCTGGGCTTTGGAGCCTAGGCACACTGTGGCCTCTTTCACTGACTTTCCAGGTATCACTTCCCAGCCCCTTGTGATTTTCAGCCAGATTGCAGCCTTGCAGGGTCTCTTCCTTAGAGTCAAAAAAAGGTAGCCCAAGGGACTGCTTATTCAGTCTTCCCTGGTGCAAGAGGTGTTTTGGCTGTGAAGACGCCAGCCAGAACAATGGCTCTGCTCCCAGGGCCTCAGTTTCCCCAGTCAGAACAGACCTAGTCTCCAGAGCTCTCTGCTACAGAGCAGACATGGGGAAATAGCTCTGAGGAGGGTTTCCTTCACGTTCCAGGGCACTGTCGAAGCCCTTACCTGGGCTTTGGAGCTTTGGAGCCTAGGCACTGTGGCCTCTTTCACTGACTTTCCAGGGTATCACTTCCCAGCCCCTTGTGATTTTCAGCCAGATGCAGCCTTGCAGGGTCTCTTCCTTAGAGTCAAAAAAAAGGTAGCCCCAAGGGACTGCTTATTCAGTCTTCCCCTGGTGCAAGAGGTGTTTGGCTGTGAAGACGCCAGAAACAATGGCTCTGCTGCTCCCAGGGCCTCAGTTTCCCAGTCAGAACAGACCTAGTCTCCAGAGCTCTCTGCTACAGAGCAGACATGGGAGAAAATAGCTCTGAGGAGGGTTCCTTGAGGCCAGTTCTGCACTTGGGGGAAGCCCTTACCCGGGGTGCTGGGGCCTAGGGCTGGGCCTCAGTTTCTAGGCACTGTGGCCTCTTTCACTGTGGCCTCTTTCACTGACTTTCCAGGTATCACTTCCCCAGCCCCCCTTGTGATTTTCAGCCAGATGCAGCCTTGCAGGGTCTCTTCCTTAGAGTCAAAAAAGGTAGTAGCCCAAGGGACTGCTTATTCAGTCTTCCCTGGTGCAAGAGGTGTTTGGCTGTGAAGACGCCAGAACAAATGGCTCTGCTTCCCAGGGCCCTCAGTTTCCCAGTCAGAACAGACCTAGTCTCCAGAGCTCTCTGCTACAGAGCAGACATGGGGGAAAAAGCGCTCTGGGAGGGTGTCCTTCACGTTCCCTGGGCACTGTGGAAAGCCTTACCCTGGGCTTTGGGAGCCTAGGCACTGTGGCCTCTTTCACTGACTTTCCAGGTATCACTTCCCAGCCCCTTGTGATTTTCAGCCAGATGCAGCCTTGCAGGGTCTCTCTTCCTTAGAGTCAAAAAAAAGGTAGCCCAAGGGACTGCTTATTCAGTCTTCCCTGGTGCAAGCAAGAGTGTTTGGCGTGTGAAGACGCCAGAACAATGGCTCTGCTCCCAGGGCCTCAGTTTCCCAGTCAGAACAGACCCTAGTCTCCAGAGCTCTCTGCTACAGAGCAGACACATGGGGGGAAAAGCTCTGAGGAGGGTTCTTCTTCAGGTTCCCTGCCTTGTCGAAGCCTTACCTGGGCTTTGGAGCCTAGGCACTGTGGCCTCTTTCACTGACTTTCCAGGTATCACTTCCCAGCCCCCTTGTGATTTTCAGCCAGATGCAGCCTTGCAGGGTCTCTCTCCTTAGAGTCAAAAAAGGTAGCCCAAGGGACTGCTTATTCAGTCTTCCCCCTGGTGCAAGAGGTGTTTGGCTGTGAAGACGCCAGAACAATGGCTCTGCTCCCAGGGCCTCAGTTTCCCAGTCAGAAGAACAGACCTAGTCTCCAGAGCTCTCTGCTACAGAGCAGACAGAGGGAGACATGGGGAAAAAGCGCTGTGGAGGGTTCCTTTCACGTTCCAGGGCACTGTCGAAGCCTTACCTGGGCTTTGGAGCCTAGGCACTGTGGCCTCTTTCACTGACTTTCCAGGTATCACTTCCCAGCCCCTTTGTGATTTTCAGCCCAGATGCAGCCTTGCAGGGTCTCTTCCTTAGAGTCAAAAAAGGTAGCCCAAGGGACTGCTTATTCAGTCTTCCCTGGTGCAAGAGGTGTTTGGCTGTGAAGACGCCAGAACAATGGCTCTGCTCCCAGGGCCCTCAGTTTTTCCCAGTCAGTCAGAGAGACCTAGTCTCCAGAGCTCTCTGCTACAGAGCAGACATGGGGGAAAAAAGCGCTGTGGGGGGGTGGTTCCTTGAGTTCCAGGGCCAGGGCCTGTCGAAGCCTTACCTGGGCTTTGGAGGGAGCCTAGGCACTGTGGCCTCTTTCACTGACTTTCCAGGTATCACTTCCCAGCCCCTTGTGATTTTCAGCCAGATGCAGCAGCCTTGCAGGGTCTCTTCCTTAGAGTCAAAAAAAAGGTAGCCCAAGGGACTGCTTATTCAGTCAGTCTTCCCTGGTGCAAGAGGTGTTTGGCTGTGAAGACGCCAGAACAATGGCTCTGCTCCCAGGGCCTCAGTTTCCCAGTCAGAACAGACCTAGTCTCCAGAGCTCTCTGCTACAGAGCAGACATGGGGAAAAAAAAAGCGCTGTGGGAGGGTTCCTTCACGTTCCAGGGCACTTGCACTGTCGAAGCCTTACCTGGGGCTTTGGAGCCTAGGCACTGTGGCCTCTTTCACTGACTTTCCAGGTATCACTTCCCAGCCCCTTGTGATTTTTCAGCCAGATGCAGCCTTGCAGGGTCTCTTCCTTAGAGTCAAAAAAGGTAGCCCAAGGGACTGCTTATTCAGTCTTCCCTGGTGCAAGAGGTGTTTGGCTGTGAAGACGCCAGAACAATGGCTCTGCTCCCAGGGCCTCAGTTTCCCAGTCAGAACAGACCTAGTCTCCAGAGCTCTCTGCTACAGAGCAGACATGGGGAAAAAGCGCTGTGGGAGGGTGCCTTCACGTTCCAGGGGGCACTGTCGAAGCCTTACCTGGGCTTTGGAGCCTAGGCACTGTGGCCTCTTTCACTGACTTTCCAGGTATCACTTCTTCAGCCCCCCTTGTGATTTTTCAGCCAGATGCAGCCTTGCAGGGTCTCTCTTCCTTAGAGTCAAAAAAAAGTAGCCCAAGGGGACTGCTTATTCAGTCTTCCCTGGTGCAAGAGGTGTTTTTGGCTGTGAAGACGCCAGAACAATGGCTCTGCTCCCAGGGCCTCAGTTTCCCAGTCAGAGAACAGACCTAGTCTCCAGAGCTCTCTGCTACAGAGCAGACATGGGGAAAAAGCTCTGAGGAGGGTTCCTTGACGCTCCCTGCCACTGGGAAGCCTTACCCTGGCTTTGGGGCCTAGGCACTGTGGCCTCTTTCACTGACTTTTTCCCAGGTATCACTTCCCAGCCCCTTGTGATTTTCAGCCAGATGCAGCCTTGCAGGGTCTCTTCCTTAGAGTCAAAAAAGGTAGCCCAAGGGACTGCTTATTCAGTCTTCCCTGGTGCAAGAGGTGTTTGGCTGTGAAGACGCCAGAAACAATGGCTCTCTGCTCCCAGGGCCTCAGTTTCCCAGTCAGAAACAGACCTAGTCTCCAGAGCTCTCTGCTGCTACAGAGCAGACATGGGGAAAAAAAAAAGCGCTCTGAGGAGGGTGCCCCTTCACGTTCCAGGGCACTGTCGAAGCCTTACTACCTGGGCTTTGGAGCTAGGCACTGTGGCCTCTTTCACTGACTTTCCAGGTATCACTTCCCAGCCCCTTGTGATTTTCAGCCAGATGCAGCCTTGCAGGGTCTCTTCCTTAGAGTCAAAAAAGGTAGCCCAAGGGGACTGCTTATTCAGTCTTCCCTGGTGCAAGAGGTGTTTGGCTGTGAAGAGAGACGCCAGAAACAATGGCTCTGCTCCCAGGGCCTCAGTTTCCCAGTCAGAAACAGACCTAGTCTCCAGAGCTCTCTGCTACAGAGCAGACATGGGGAAAAAAAAAAAAAAAGCTGGGAGGGTGGGTTCCTTTCAGGCTCCCCCAGGGCACTGGAGAAGCCTTACCCCCGGGCTTTTGGGAGCCTAGGCACTGTGGCCTCTTTCTCACTGACTTTCCAGGTATCAGGTATCCCTTCCCAGCCCCTTGTGATTTTCAGCCAGATGCAGCAGCCTTGGCAGGGTCTCTTCCTTAGAGTCAAAAAAGGTAAGCCCCAAGGGACTGCTTATTCAGTCTTCCCTGGTGCAAGAGGTGTTTGGCTGTGAAGACGCCAGAACAATGGCTCTGCTCCCAGGGCCCTCAGTTTCCCAGTCAGAACAGACCTAGTCTCCAGAGCTCTCTGCTACTAGCAGACAGAGCACATGGGAAAAAAGCTCTGAGGAGGGTGCCTTCACGTTCCCCTGCACTGTGGAAGCCTTACCCTGGGCTTTGGAGCCTAGGCACTGTGGCCTCTTCACTGACTTTCCAGGTATCACTTCCCAGCCAGCCCCTTGTGATTTTCAGCCAGATGCAGCCTTGCAGGGTCTCTTCCTTAGAGTCAAAAAAGGTAGCCCAAGGGACTGCTTATTCAGTCTTCCCTGGTGCAAGAGGTGTTTGGCTGTGAAAGACGCCAGAGAACAATGGCTCTGCTCCCCAGGGCCTCAGTTTCCCAGTCAGAACAGACCTAGTCTCCAGAGCTCTCTGCTACAGAGCAGACATGGGGAAAAAGCTCTGAGGAGGGTTCCTTCAGGTTCCCAGGGCACTGTCGAAGCCTTACCTGGGCTTTGGGGCCTAGGCACTGTGGCCTCTCTTTCACTGACTTTCCAGGTATCACTTCCCAGCCCCCCCTGTGATTTTCAGCCAGATGCAGCCTTGCAGGGTCTCTTCCTTAGAGTCAAAAAAAAGGTAGCCCAAGGGACTGCTTATTCAGTCTTTCCCTGGTGCAAGAGGTGTTTGGCTGTGAAGACGCCAGCCAGAACAATGGCTCTGCTCTGCTCCCAGGGCCTCAGTTTCCCAGTCAGAACAGACCTAGTCTCCAGAGCTCTCTGCTACAGAGCAGACATGGGGGGAAAAAGCTCTGTGGAGGGGGTGCCTTCACGTTCCAGGGCACTGTCGAAGCCCTTACCTGGGCTTTGGAGCCTAGGCACTGTGGCCTCTCTTTCACTGACTTTCCAGGTTTCCAGGTATCACTTTCCCAGCCCCTTGTGATTTTCAGCCAGATGCAGCCTTGCAGGGTCTCTTCCTTAGAGAGTCAAAAAAGGTAGCCCAAGGGACTGCTTATTCAGTCTTCCCTGGTGCAAGAGGTGTTTTTGGCTGTGAAGACGCCAGAACAATGGCTCTGCTCCCAGGGCCCTCAGTTTCCAGTCAGAAGAAGACCTAGTCTCCAGAGCTCTCTGCTACAGAGAGCAGACATGGGGGAAAAAGCGCTGTGGAGGGTGCCTTCACGTTCCCTGGCACTTGGTCGAAGCCCTACCCTGGGCTTTGGAGCCTAGGCACTGTGGCCTCTTTCACTGACTTTCCAGGTATCACTTCCCAGCCCCTTGTGATTTTCAGCCAGATGCAGCCTTTGCAGGGTCTCTTCCTTAGAGTCAAAAAAGGGTAGCCCAAGGGACTGCTTATTCAGTCTTCCCTGGTGCAAGAGGTGTTTGGCTGTGAAGACGCCAGAACAATGGCTCTGCTCCCAGGGCCTCAGTTTCCCAGTCAGAACAGACCTACCTCCAGAGCTCTCTGCTCTCTGCTACAGAGCAGACATGGGGAAAAAAGCGCTGTGAGGAGGGTGCCTTCACGTTCCAGGGCACTGCCTGTCGAAGCCTTACCTGGGCTTTGGAGCCTAGGCACTGTGGCCTCTTTCACTGACTTTCCAGGTATCACTTCCCAGCCCCTTGTGATTTTTTCAGCCAGATGCAGCCTTGCAGGGTCTCTTCCTTAGAGTCAAAAAAAAGGGTAGCCCAAGGGACTGCTTATTCAGTCTTCCCTGGTGCAAGAGGTGTTTGGCTGTGAAGACGCCAGAACAATGGCTCTGCTCCCAGGGCCTCAGTTTCCCAGTCAGAACAGACCTAGTCTCCAGAGCTCTCTGCTACAGAGCAGACATGGGGAAAAAAAAGCTCTGTGGAGGGGTTCCTTGACGTCCCAGGGCACTGGGGAAGCCTTACCCCCTGGCTTTGGGCCTAGGGCACTGTGGCCTCTTTCACTGACTTTCCAGGGTATCACTTCCCCAGCCCCTTGTGATTTTTTTCAGCCAGATGCAGCCTTGCAGGGTCTCTTCCTTAGAGTCAAAAAAAAAAAGTATAGCCCAAGGGACTGCTTATTTCAGTCTTCCCTGGTGCAAGAGGTGTGTTTGGCTGTGAAGACGCCAGAACAATGGCTCTGCTCCCAGGCCTCAGTTTCCCAGTCAGAACAGAGACTAGTCTCCAGAGCTCTCTGCTACAGAGCAGACATGGGGAAAAAGCGCTCTGAGGAGGGTTCCTTCACGTTCCCTGCCACTGTCGGGAAAGCCCTTACCTGGGCTGGGGCTAGGCACTGTGGCACTGTGGCCTCTTCTTCACTGACTTTCCAGGTATCACTTCCCAGCCCCTTGTGATTTTCAGCCAGATGCAGCCTTGCAGGGTCTCTTCCTCCTTAGAGTCAAAAAAGGTAGCCCAAGGGACTGCTTATTCAGTCTTCCCCCTGGTGCAAGAGAGGTGTTTGGGTGTGAAAGACGCCAGAACAATGGCTCTGCTCCCAGGGCCTCAGTTTCCCAGTCAGAACAGACCTAGTCTCCAGAGCTCTCTGCTACAGAGCAGACATGGGGAAAAAAAGCGCTGTGGAGGGTGCCCTTCACGTTCCAGGGCACTGTCGAAGCCTTACCTGGGCTTTGGAGCCTAGGCACTGTGGGCCTCTTTCACTGACTTTCCAGGTATCACTTCCCAGCCCCTTGTGATTTTCAGCCAGATGCAGCCTTGCAGGGTCTCTCCCTTAGAGTCAAAAAAAGGTAGCCCAAGGGGACTGCTTATTCAGTCTTCCCTGGTGCAAGAGGTGTTTGGCTGTGAAGACGCCAGAACAATGGGCTCTGCTCCCAGGGGGCCTCAGTTTCCCAGTCAGAACAGACCTAGTCTCCAGAGCTCTCTGCTACAGAGCAGACATGGGGAAAAAAAGCTCTGAGGAGGGTTTCCTTGAGGTTCCCTGCCAGTGGGGAAAGCCTTACCTGGGCTTTGGAGCCTAGGCACTGTGGCCTCTTTCACTGACTTTCCAGGTATCACTTCCCAGCCCCTTGTGATTTTCAGCCAGATGCAGCCTTGCAGGGGTCTCTTCCTTAGAGTCAAAAAAGGTAGCCCCAAGGGACTGCTTATTCAGTCTTCCCTGGTGCAAGAGGTGTTTGGCTGTGAAGACGCCCAGAACAATGGCTCTGCTCCCAGGGGGCCTCAGTTTCCCAGTCAGAACAGACCTAGTCTCCAGAGCTCTCTGCTACAGAGCAGACATGGGGGAAAAAAAGCTCTGAGGAGGGTGCCTTCACGCTCCCAGGGCACTGTCGAAGCCTTACCTGGGCTTTGGAGCCTAGGCACTGTGGCCCTCTTTCACTGACTTTCCAGGTATCACTTCCCAGCCCCTTGTGATTTTCAGCCAGATGCAGCCTTGCAGGGTCTCTTCCTTAGAGTCAAAAAAAAGGTAGCCCAAGGGACTGCTTATTCAGTCTTCCCTGGTGCAAGAGGTGTTTGGCTGTGAAGACGCCAGAACAATGGCTCTGCTCCCAGGGCCTCAGTTTTTCCCAGTCAGAACAGACCTAGTCTCCAGAGCTCTCTGCTACAGAGCAGACATGGGGAAAAAGCGCTCTGAGGAGGGTTCCTTCAGGTTCCCTGCCACTGGGGAAGCCCTACCCGGGGGGCTGCTGGAGCCTAGGCACTGTGGCCTCTTTCACTGACTTTCCAGGTATCACTTCCCAGCCCCCCCTGTGATTTTCAGCCAGATGCAGCCTTGCAGCAGGGTCTCTTCCTTAGAGTCAAAAAAGGTAGCCCAAGGGACTGCTTATTCAGTCTTCCCTGGTGCAAGAGGTGTTTGGCTGTGAAGACGCCAGAGAACAATGGCTCTGCTCCCCCAGGGCCCTCAGTTTTCCCAGTCAGAACAGACCTAGTCTCCAGAGCTCTCTGCTACAGAGCAGAGACATGGGGGGAAAAAAAGCGCTGTGGAGGGTGTCCTTCACGTTCCAGGGCACTGTCGAAGCCTTACCTGGGCTTTGGGGAGCCTAGGCACTGTGGCCCTCTTTTTCACTGACTTTCCAGGTATCACTTCCCAGCCCTTGTGTGATTTTCAGCCAGATGCAGCCTTGCAGGGTCTCTTTCCTTAGAGTCAAAAAAGGTAGCCCAAGGGACTGCTTATTCAGTCTTCCCTGGTGCAAGAGGTGTTTGGCTGTGAAGACGCCAGAACAATGGCTCTGCTCTGCTCCAGGGGCCTCAGTTTCCCAGTCAGAACAGACCTAGTCTCCAGAGCTCTCTGCTCTCTCTGCTACAGAGAGCAGACATGGGGAAAAAGCTCTGAGGAGGGTTCCTTCAGGTTCCCTGCCTTCGGGGAAGCCCTACCTGGGCTTTGGGGGGCCTAGGCACTGTGGCCTCTTTCACTGACTTTCCAGGTATCACTTTCCCAGTCCCCCTTGTGATTTCAGCCAGAGATGCAGCCTTGCAGGGTCTCTTCCTTAGAGTCAAAAAAGGTAGCCCCAAGGGACTGCTTATTCAGTCTTCCCCTGGTGCAAGAGGTGTTTTTGGCTGTGAAGACGCCAGAACAATGGCTCTGCTCCCAGGGGGCAGTTTTTCCCAGTCAGAACAGACCTAGTCTCCAGAGCTCTCTGCTACAGAGCAGACATGGGGAAAAAGCTCTGAGGAGGGTGCCTTTCACGTTCCAGGGCACTGTCGAAGCCCTACCCGGGCTTTTAGGGGGAGCCTAGGCACTGTGGCCTCTTTCACTGACTTTCCAGGTATCACTTCCCAGCCCCTTGTGATTTTCAGCCAGATGCAGCCTTGCAGGGGGTCTCTTCCTTAGAGTCAAAAAAGGTAGCCCAAGGGACTGCTTATTCAGTCTTCCCCTGGTGCAAGAGGTGTTTGGCTGTGAAGACGCCAGAAACAATGGCTCTGCTCCCAGGGCCTCAGTTTCCCAGTCAGAACAGACCTAGTCTCCAGAGCTCTCTCTGCTACAGAGCAGACATGGGGAAAAAGCGCTGAGGAGGGGTGCCTTCACGTTCCCAGGCACTGTCGGAAGCCTTACCTGGGCTTTGGAGCCTAGGCACTGTGGCCTCTTTCACTGACTTTCCAGGTCACACTTCCCAGCCCCTTGTGATTTTCAGCCAGATGCAGCCTTGCAGGGTCTCTTCCTTAGAGTCAAAAAAAAAAGGTAGCCCAAGGGACTGCTTATTCAGTCTTCCCTGGTGCAAGAGGTGTTTGGCTGTGAAGACGCCAGAACAATGGCTCTGCTCCCAGGGGCCTCAGTTTCCCAGTCAGAACAGACCTAGTCTCCAGAGCTCTCTCTGCTACAGAGCAGACACATGGGGAAAAAGCGCTGTGGAGGGTGCCTCCTTGAGGCTCCCTGGGCTTGTCGAAGCCCTTACCTGGGCTTTGGAGCCTAGGCACTGTGGCCTCTTTCACTGACTTTTCCAGGTATCACTTCCCAGCCCCTTGTGATTTTCAGCCAGATGCAGCCTTGCAGGGGTCTCTTCCTTAGAGTCAAAAAAGGTAGCCCAAGGGGGACTGCTTATTCAGTCTTCCCTGGTGCAAGAGGTGTTTGGCTGTGAAGACGCCAGAACAATGGCTCTGCTCCCAGGGCCTCAGTTTCCCAGTCAGAACAGACCTAGTCTCCAGAGCTCTCTGCTACAGAGCAGACATGGGGAAAAAGCGCTGAGGAGGGTTCCTTGAGGCGTTCCAGGGCACTGTCGAAGCCTTACCTGGGCTTTGGAGCCTAGGCACTGTGGCCTCTTTCACTGACTTTCCAGGTATCACTTCCCAGCCCCTTGTGATTTTCAGCCAGATGCAGCCTTGCAGGGTCTCTTCCTTAGAGTCAAAAAAGGTAGCCCAAGGGGACTGGGCTTATTCAGTCTTCCCCTGGTGCAAGAGGTGTTTGGTTTGGCTGTGAAGACGCCAGAACAATGGCTCTGCTCCCCAGGGCCTCAGTTTCCCAGTCAGAACAGACCTAGTCTCCAGAGCTCTCTGCTACAGAGCAGACATGGGGAAAAAGCGCTGTGAGGAGGGTGCCTTTCACGTTCCTGGGCACTGTCGAAGCCCTTACCCGGGGCTTTGGGAGCCTAGGCACTGTGGCCTCTTTCACTGACTTTCCAGGTATCACTTCCCAGCCCCTTGTGATTTTCAGCCAGATGCAGCCTTGCAGGGTCTCTTCCTTAGAGTCAAAAAAGGTAGCCCAAGCCCAAGGGACTGCTTATTCAGTCTTCCCTGGTGCAAGAGGTGTTTGGCTGTGAAGACGCCAGAACAATGGCTCTGCTCCCAGGGCCTCAGTTTCCCAGTCAGAACAGACCTAGTCTCCAGAGCTCTCTGCTACAGAGCAGACATGGGGAAAAAAGCGCTGTGGAGGGTGCCTTCACGTTCCAGGGCACTGTCGAAGCCCTTACCTGGCTGCTGGGGGCCTAGGCACTGTGGCCTCTTTCACTGACTTTCCAGGTATCACTTCCCAGCCCCTTGTGATTTTCAGCCAGATGCAGCCTTGCAGGGTCTCTTCCTTAGAGTCAAAAAAGGTAGCCCAAGGGACTGCTTATTCAGTCTTCCCTGGTGCAAGAGGTGTTTGGCTGTGAAGAAGACGCCAGAACAATGGCTCTGCTCCCAGGGCCTCAGTTTCCCCCAGTCAGAACAGACCTAGTCTCCAGAGCTCTCTGCTACAGAGCAGAGCAGACATGGGGAAAAAAGCGCTGTGGAGGGTGCCTTCACGTTCCAGGGCACTGTCGAAGCCTTACCTGGGCTTTGGAGCCTAGGCACTGTGGCCTATTTCACTGACTTTCCAGGTATCACTTCCCAGCCCCTTGTGATTTTCAGCCAGATGCAGCCTTGCAGGGTCTCTTCCTTAGAGTCAAAAAAGGTAGCCCAAGGGGACTGCTTATTCAGTCTTCCCTGGTGCAAGAGGTGTTTGGCTGTGAAGACGCCAGAACAATGGCTCTGCTCCCAGGGCCTCAGTTTCCCAGTCAGAACAGACCTAGTCTCCAGAGCTCTCTGCTACAGAGCAGACATGGGGAAAATAGCTCTGAGGAGGGTTCCTTCAGGCTTCCAGGGCACTGTGGGAAGCCCTTACCCTGGTGTGCTGGGGGCCTAGGCACTGTGGCCTCTTTCACTGACTTTCCAGGTATCACTTCCCAGCCCCTTGTGATTTTCAGCCAGATGCAGCCTTGCAGGGTCTCTTCCTTAGAGTCAAAAAAGGTAGCCCAAGGGACTGCTTATTCAGTCTTCCCTGGTGCAAGAGGTGTTTGGCTGTGAAGACGCCAGAGAACAATGGCTCTGCTCCCAGGGCCTCAGTTTCCCAGTCAGAACAGACCTAGTCTCCAGAGCTCTCTGCTACAGAGCAGACATGGGGAAAAAAAAGCGCTGTGAGGGAGGGTTCCTTCAGGTCCCTCCCTTGGGCACCCTACCGAAGCCTTACCTGGGCTTTGGGAGCCTAGGCACTGTGGCCTCTTTCACACTGACTTTCCAGGTATCACTTCCCAGCCCTTGTGTGATTTTCAGCCAGATGCAGCCTTGCAGGGTCTCTTCCTTAGAGTCAAAAAAGGTAGCCCAAGGGACTGCTTATTCAGTCTTCCCTGGTGCAAGAGGTGTTTGGCTGTGAAGACGCCAGAACAATGGGCTCTGCTCCCAGGGCCTCAGTTTCCCAGTCAGAACAGACCTAGTCTCCAGAGCTCTCTGCTACAGAGAGCAGACATGGGGGGAAAAAGCTCTGAGGAGGGTTCCTTGAGGCTCCCATGCCTTGTCGAAGCCCTACCTGGGCTGCTGGGGCCTAGGCACTGTGGCCTCTCTTTCACTGACTTTCCAGGTATCACTTCCCAGCCCCCTTGTGATTTTCAGCCAGATGCAGCCTTGCAGGGTCTCTTCCTTTAGAGTCAAAAAAGGTAGCCCAAGGGACTGCTTATTCAGTCTTCCCTGGTGCAAGAGGTGGTTTGGCTGTGTGAAGACGCCAGAACAATGGCTCTGCTCCCAGGGCCTCAGTTTCCCAGTCAGAAAGACAGACCTAGTCTCCAGAGCTCTCTGCTACAGAGCAGACATGGGGAAAAAGCTCTGAGGAGGGTGCCTTTCACGTTCCAGGGCTTGTGTCGAAGCCTTACCTGGGCTTTGGAGCCTAGGCACTGGCCCTCTCTTTTCACTGACTTTCCAGGTATCACTTCCCAGCCCCTTGTGATTTTCAGCCAGATGCAGCCTTGCAGGGTCTCTTCCTTAGAGTCAAAAAAGGTAGCCCAAGGGACTGCTTATTCAGTCTTCCCTGGTGCAAGAGGTGTTTGGCTGTGAAGAAGACGCCAGAACAATGGCTCTGCTCCCAGGGCCTCAGTTTTCCCAGTCAGAACAGACCTAGTCACAGAGCAGCTCTCTGCTACAGAGCAGACATGGGGAAAAAAAAGCGCTCTGAGGAGGGTTCCTTGACGTTCCAGGGCACTGTCGAAGCCCTACCCGGGTGGGCTTTGGAGCCTAGGCACTGTGGCCTCTTTCACTGACTTTCCAGGTATCACTTCCCAGCCCCCCTTGTGATTTTCAGCCAGATGCAGCCTTGCAGGGTCTCTTTCCTTAGAGTCAAAAAAGGTAGCCCAAGGGACTGCTTATTCAGTCTTCCCTGGTGCAAGAGGTGTTTGGCTGTGAAGACGCCAGAACAAATGGCTCTGCTCCCAGGGCCTCAGTTTCCCAGTCAGAACAGACCTAGTCTCCAGAGCTCTCTGCTACAGAGCAGACATGGGGAAAAAAGCGCTCTGAGGAGGGTGCCTTCACGTTCCCAGGGCACAAGCCTTACCTGGGCTTTGGAGCCTAGGCACTGTGGCCTCTTTCACTGACTTTCCAGGTATCACTTCCCCAGCCCCTTGTGATTTTCAGCCAGATGCAGCCTTGCAGGGTCTCTCTCCTTAGAGTCAAAAAAGGTAGCCCAAGGGACTGCTTATTCAGTCTTCCCTGGTGCAAGAGGTGTTTGGCTGTGAAGACGCCAGAACAATGGCTCTGCTCCCAGGGCCTCAGTTTCCCAGTCAGAACAGACCTAGTCTCCAGAGCTCTCTGCTACAGAGCAGACATGGGGAAAAAAGCGCTGTGGAGGGTGCCTTCACGTTCCAGGGCACTGTCGAAGCCTTACCTGGGCTGCTTGGAGCCTAGGCACTGTGGCCTCTTTCACTGACTTTCCAGGTATCACTTCCCAGCCCCTTGTGATTTTTTTCAGCAGCCAGATGCAGCCTTGCAGGGTCTCTTCCTTAGAGTCAAAAAAGGTAGCCCAAGGGACTGCTTATTCAGTCTTCCCCCTGGTGCAAGAGGTGTTTTGGCTGTGAAGACGCCAGAACAATGGCTCTGCTCCCAGGGCCTCAGTTTCCCAGTCAGAACAGACCTAGTCTCCAGAGCTCTCTGCTACAGAGCAGACATGGGGAAAAAAGCTCTGTGGAGGGTGCCTTCACGTTCCAGGGCACTGTCGAAGCCTTACCCGGGCTTTGGGGCCTAGGCACTGTGGCCTCTTTCACTGACTTTCCAGGTATCACTTCCCAGCCCCTTGTGATTTTCAGCCAGATGCAGCCTTGCAGGGTCTCTTCCTTAGAGTCAAAAAAGGTAGCCCAAGGGACTGCTTATTCAGTCTTCCCTGGTGCAAGAGGTGTTTGGCTGTGAAGACGCCAGAACAATGGCTCTGCTCCCAGGGCCTCAGTTTCCCAGTCAGAACAGACCTAGTCTCCAGAGCTCTCTGCTACAGAGCAGACATGGGGGGAAAAAAGCGCTGTGGAGGGTGCCTTCACGTTCCAGGGCACTGTCGAAGCCTTACCTGGGCTTTGGAGCCTAGGCACTGTGGCCTCTTTCACTGACTTTTCCAGGTATCACTTCCCAGCCCCTTGTGATTTTCAGCCAGATGCAGCCTTGCAGGGGGTCTCTCCTTAGAGTCAAAAAAGGTAGCCCAAGGGACTGCTTATTCAGTCTTCCCTGGTGCAAGAGGTGTTTTGGCTGTGAAGACGCCAGAACAATGGCTCTGCTCCCAGGGCCTCAGTTTCCCAGTCAGAACAGACCTAGTCTCCAGAGCTCTCTGCTACAGAGCAGACATGGGGAAAAAGCTCTGAGGAGGGTGCCTTCACGTTCCAGGGCACTGTCGAAGCCTTACCTGGGCTTTGGGGCCTAGGCACTGTGGCCTCTTTCACTGACTTTCCAGGTATCACTTCCCAGCCCCTTGTGATTTTCAGCCAGATGCAGCCTTGCAGGGTCTCTTCCTTAGAGTCAAAAAAGGTAGCCCCCAAGGGACTGCTTATTCAGTCTTCCCTGGTGCAAGAGGTGTTTGGCTGTGAAGACGCCAGAAACAATGGCTCTGCTCCCAGGGCCTCAGTTTCCCAGTCAGAACAGACCTAGTCTCCAGAGCTCTCTGCTACAGAGCAGACATGGGGAAAAAGCTCTGAGGAGGGTGCCTTCAGGTTCCAGGGCCTTGTCGAAGCCTTACTACCCTGGGCTTTGGAGCCTAGGCACTGTGGCCTCTTTCACTGACTTTCCAGGTATCACTTCCCAGCCCCTTGTGATTTTCAGCCAGATGCAGCCTTGCAGGGTCTCTTCCTTAGAGTCAAAAAAGGTAGCCCAAGGGACTGCTTATTCAGTCTTCCCCCTGGTGCAAGAGGTGTTTGGCTGTGAAGACGCCAGAACAATGGCTCTGCTCCCAGGGCCTCAGTTTCCCAGTCAGAACAGACCTAGTCTCCAGAGCTCTCTGCTACAGAGCAGACATGGGGAAAAAAAGCGCTGAGGAGGGTGCCCTTCAGGTTCCAGGGCCTTGTCGAAGCCTTACCTGGGCTTTGGAGCCTAGGCACTGTGGCCTCTTTCACTGACTTTCCAGGTATCACTTCCCAGCCCCTTGTGATTTTCAGCCAGATGCAGCCTTGCAGGGTCTCTTCCTTAGAGTCAAAAAAGGTAGCCCAAGGGACTGCTTATTCAGTCTTCCCTGGTGCAAGAGGTGTTTGGCTGTGAAGACGCCAGAACAATGGCTCTGCTCCCAGGGCCTCAGTTTCCCAGTCAGAACAGACCTAGTCTCCAGAGCTCTCTGCTACAGAGCAGACATGGGGAAAAAGCGCTGCTGAGGAGGGTGCCTTCACGTTCCCTGCCACTGTCGAAGCCTTACCCTGGGCTTTGGAGCCTAGGCACTGTGGCCTCTTTCACTGACTTTCCAGGTATCACTTCCCAGCCCCTTGTGATTTTCAGCCAGATGCAGCCTTGCAGGGTCTCTTCCTTAGAGTCAAAAAAAGTAGCCCAAGGGACTGCTTATTCAGTCTTCCCTGGTGCAAGAGGTGTTTGGCTGTGAAGACGCCAGAACAATGGCTCTGCTCTCCAGGGCCTCAGTTTCCCAGTCAGAACAGACCTAGTCTCCAGAGCTCTCTGCTACTAGAGAGCAGACATGGGGAAAAAAAAGCTCTGTGGAGGGTGCCTTCACGTTCCAGGGCACTGTCGAAGCCTTACCTGGCTTGGGCCTAGGCACTGGCACTGTGCCTCTTTTTCACTGACTTTCCAGGTATCAGGTATCACTTCCCAGCCCCTTGTGATTTTCAGCCAGATGCAGCCTTGCAGGGTCTCTTCCTTAGAGTCAAAAAAGGTAGCCCAAGGGACTGCTTCTTCAGTCTTCCCTGGTGCAAGAGGTGTTTTTGGCTGTGAAGACGCCAGAACAATGGCTCTGCTCCCAGGGCCTCAGTTTCCCAGTCAGAACAGACCTAGTCTCCAGAGCTCTCTGCTACAGAGCAGACATGGGGAAAAAGCTCTGAGGAGGGTGCCTTCAGGCTTCCGTTCCAGGGCACTGTCGAAGCCTTACCTGGGCTTTGGGGCCTAGGCACTGTGGCCTCTTTCACTGACTTTCCAGGTATCACTTCCCAGCCCCTTGTGATTTTCAGCCAGATGCAGCCTTGCAGGGTCTCTTCCTTAGAGTCAAAAAAGGTAGCCCAAGGGACTGCTTATTCAGTCTTCCCTGGTGCAAGAGGTGTTTGGCTGTGAAGACGCCAGAACAATGGCTCTGCTCCCAGGGCCTCAGTTTCCCAGTCAGAACAGACCTAGTCTCCAGAGCTCTCTGCTACAGAGCAGACATGGGGAAAAAGCGCTGTGGAGGGTGCCTTCACGTTCCAGGGCACTGTCGAAGCCTTACCTGGGCTTTGGAGCTAGGGCACTGTGGCCTCTTTCACTGACTTTCCAGGTATCACTTCCCAGCCCCCCTTGTGATTTTCAGCCAGATGCAGCCTTGCAGGGTCTCTTCCTTAGAGTCAAAAAAGGTAGCCCAAGGGACTGCTTATTCAGTCTTCCCTGGTGCAAGAGGTGTTTGGCTGTGAAGACGCCAGAACAATGGCTCTGCTCCCAGGGCCTCAGTTTCCCAGTCAGAACAGACCTAGTCTCCAGAGCTCTCTCTGCTACAGAGCAGACATGGGGAAAAAGCGCTGTGGAGCTCTGAGGAGGGTGGAGGAGCTTGAGGCTCCCACTGTGCCTGTGGGCCCTACCTGGGCTTTGGAGCCTAGGCACTGTGGCCTCTTTCACTGACTTTCCAGGTATCACTTCCCAGCCCCTTGTGATTTTCAGCCAGATGCAGCCTTGCAGCAGGGTCTCTTCCTTAGAGTCAAAAAAAGGGTAGCCCAAGGGACTGCTTATTCAGTCTTAGAGTCCCTGGGTAGCCCAAGGGACTGCTTTGGTCTTCCCTGGTGCAAGAGGTGTTTGGCTGTGAAGACGCCAGAACAATGGCTCTGCTCCCAGGGCCTCAGTTTCCCAGTCAGAACAGACCTAGTCTCCAGAGCTCTCTGCTACAGAGCAGACATGGGGAAAAAGCGCTGTGGAGGGTGCCTTCACGTTACCAGGCACTGTCGAAGCCTTACCTGGGCTTTGGAGCCTAGGCACTGTGGCCTCTTTCACTGACTTTCCAGGTATCACTTCCCAGCCCCTTGTGATTTTCAGCCAGATGCAGCCTTGCAGGGTCTCTTCCTTAGAGTCAAAAAAGGTAGCCCAAGGGACTGCTTATTCAGTCTTCCCTGGTGCAAGAGGTGTTTGGCTGTGAAGACGCCAGAACAATGGCTCTGCTCCCAGGGCCTCAGTTTCCCAGTCAGAACAGACCTAGTCTCCAGAGCTCTCTGCTACAGAGCAGACATGGGGAAAAAGCGCTGTGGAGGGTGCCTTCACGTTCCAGGGCACTGTCGAAGCCTTACCTGGGCTTTGGAGCCTAGGCACTGTGGCCTCTTTCACTGACTTTCCAGGTATCACTTCCCAGCCCCTTGTGATTTTCAGCCAGATGCAGCCTTGCAGGGTCTCTTCCTTAGAGTCAAAAAAGGTAGCCCAAGGGACTGCTTATTCAGTCTTCCCTGGTGCAAGAGGTGTTTGGCTGTGAAGACGCCGCCAGAACAATGGCTCTGCTCCCAGGGCCTCAGTTTCCCAGTCAGAACAGACCTAGTCTCCAGAGCTCTCTGCTACAGAGCAGACATGGGGAAAAAGCTCTGAGGAGGGTTCCTTGAGGCTCCCTGCCTTGGGGAAGCCCTACCCGGGTGCTGGGGCCTAGGCACTGTGGCCTCTTTCACTGACTTTCCAGGTATCACTTCCCAGCCCCTTGTGATTTTCAGCCAGATGCAGCCTTGCAGGGTCTCTTCCTTAGAGTCAAAAAAAGTAGCCCCAAGGGACTGCTTATTCAGTCTTCCCTGGTGCAAGAGGTGTTTGGCTGTGAAGACGCCAGAACAATGGCTCTGCTCCCAGGGCCTCAGTTTCCCAGTCAGAACAGACCTAGTCTCCAGAGCTCTCTGCTACAGAGCAGACATGGGGAAAAAGCTCTGAGGAGGGTTCCTTGAGGCTCCCTGCCTTGGGGAAGCCCTACCCTGGGCTTTGGGCCTAGGCACTGTGGCCTCTTTCACTGACTTTCCAGGTATCACTTCCCAGCCCCTTGTGATTTTCAGCCAGATGCAGCCTTGCAGGGTCTCTTCCTTAGAGTCAAAAAAGGTAGCCCAAGGGACTGCTTATTCAGTCTTCCCTGGTGCAAGAGGTGTTTGGCTGTGAAGACGCCAGAACAATGGCTCTGCTCCCAGGGCCTCAGTTTCCCAGTCAGAACAGACCTAGTCTCCAGAGCTCTCTGCTACAGAGCAGACATGGGGAAATAGCTCTGAGGAGGGTTCCTTGAGGCTCCCGGCCTTGGGGAAGCCCTACCCGGGTGCTGGGGCCTAGGCACTGTGGCCTCTTTCACTGACTTTCCAGGTATCACTTCCCAGCCCCTTGTGATTTTCAGCCAGATGCAGCCTTGCAGGGTCTCTTCCTTAGAGTCAAAAAAAGGTAGCCCAAGGGACTGCTTATTCAGTCTTCCCTGGTGCAAGAGGTGTTTGGCTGTGAAGACCAGAACAATGGCTCTGCTCCCAGGGCCTCAGTTTCCCAGTCAGAACAGACCTAGTCTCCAGAGCTCTCTGCTACAGAGCAGACATGGGGAAATAGCTCTGAGGAGGGTTCCTTTGAGGCTCCCTGCCTTGGGGAAGCCCCTACCCGGGTGCTGGGGCCTAGGCACTGTGGCCTCTTTCACTGACTTTCCAGGTATCACTTCCCAGCCCCTTGTGATTTTCAGCCAGATGCAGCCTTGCAGGGTCTCTTCCTTAGAGTCAAAAAAGGTAGCCCAAGGGACTGCTTATTCAGTCTTCCCCTGGTGCAAGAGGTGTTTGGCTGTGAAGACGCCAGAACAATGGCTCTGCTCCCAGGGCCTCAGTTTCCCAGTCAGAACAGACCTAGTCTCCAGAGCTCTCTGCTACAGAGCAGACATGGGGAAATAGCTCTGAGGAGGGTTCCTTGAGGTTCCAGGCCTTGGGGAAGCCTTACCCGGGTGCTGGGGCCCTAGGCACTGTGGCCTCTTTCACTGACTTTCCAGGTATCACTTCCCAGCCCCTTGTGATTTTCAGCCAGATGCAGCCTTGCAGGGTCTCTTCCTTAGAGTCAAAAAAGGTAGCCCAAGGGACTGCTTATTCAGTCTTCCCTGGTGCAAGAGGTGTTTGGCTGTGAAGACGCCAGAACAATGGCTCTGCTCCCAGGGCCTCAGTTTCCCAGTCAGAACAGACCTAGTCTCCAGAGCTCTCTGCTACAGAGCAGACATGGGGAAAAAGCGCTGTGGAGGGTGCCTTCACGTTCCAGGGCACTGTCGAAGCCTTACATGGGTTTTGGAGCCTAGGCACTGTGGCCTCTTTCACTGACTTTCCAGGTATCACTTCCCAGCCCCTTGTGATTTTCAGCCAGATGCAGCCTTGCAGGGTCTCTTCCTTAGAGTCAAAAAAGGTAGCCCAAGGGACTGCTTATTCAGTCTTCCCTGGTGCAAGAGGTGTTTGGCTGTGAAGACGCCAGAACAATGGCTCTGCTCCCAGGGCCTCAGTTTCCCAGTCAGAACAGACCTAGTCTCCAGAGCTCTCTGCTACAGAGCAGACATGGGGAAATAGCTCTGAGGAGGGTTCCTTGAGGCTCCCTCCACTGGGGAAGCCCTACCCCTGGGCTTGGGGCCTAGGCACTGTGGCCTCTTTCACTGACTTTCCAGGTATCACTTCCCATCCCTTGTGATTTTCAGCCAGATGCAGCCTTGCAGGGTCTCTTCCTTAGAGTCAAAAAAGGTAGCCCAAGGGACTGCTTATTCAGTCTTCCCTGGTGCAAGAGGTGTTTGGCTGTGAAGACGCCAGAACAATGGCTCTGCTCCCAGGGCCTCAGTTTCCCAGTCAGAACAGACCTAGTCTCCAGAGCTCTCTGCTACAGAGCAGACATGGGGAAATAGCTCTGAGGAGGGTTCCTTGAGGCTCCCTGCCTTGGGGAAGCCCTACCCGGGTGCTGGGTCCTAGGCACTGTTTCCTCTTTCACTGAATTTCCAGGTATCACTTCCCAGCCCCTTGTGATTTTCAGCCAGATGCAGCCTTGCAGGGTCTCTTCCTTAGAGTCAAAAAAGGTAGCCCAAGGGACTGCTTATTCAGTCTTCCCTGGTGCAAGAGGTGTTTGGCTGTGAAGACGCCAGAACAATGGCTCTGCTCCCAGGGCCTCAGTTTCCCAGTCAGAACAGACCTAGTCTCCAGAGCTCTCTGCTACAGAGCAGACATGGGGAAAAAACGCTGTGGATGGTGCCTTCACGTTCCAGGGCACTGTCGAAGCCTTACATGGGTTTTGGAGCTGTGGCCTCTTCCACTGACTTTCCAGGTATCACTTCCCAGCCCCTTGTGATTTTCAGCCAGATGCAGCCTTGCAGGGTCTCTTCCTTAGAGACGCCAGAACAATGGCTCTGCTCCCAGGGCCTCAGTTTCTTCAGAACAGACCTAGTCTCCAGAGCTCTCTGCTACAGAGCAGACATGGGGAAATAGCTCTGAGGAGGGTGCCTTCAAGTTCCAGGGCACTGACGAAGCCCCCAGTCAGAACAGACTTAGTGTCTCCAGAAGCTCTCTGCTACAGAGCAGACATGGGGGAAATAGCTTCTCGCTTTCTGGAGGTCATTAAAACCTCCAGCGCATTAAAATCGCCTTAGACTGGGCTTGTGTCAAGAAAGCCTTACCTCTGCTTTGGAGCCTAGGGCCAAGCCCTGGTGATTTTCTTCTTGTCATCATGACTTATCTCCAGGTATCCACTCCAACAAAAAAAGGTAGCACCAGGGACTGTGTTTCAGAACTTTCAGTTGACCAGATGGAGTTTGGCAAGTGAAGACGCCATTGCAGGGTCTCATACCTTTGCTTAGAGTTCCCTTCCATCCAAAAAGGAAGAGGTAGTCCAAGGATTTAGCTTAACCTCAGAGCTCGTTTTCCCTGGTGCAAGAGGTGTTTAGGCTACACTCCCACTTTAGAAGTCAGCAACTATGGTCTTCTTGCTCCCTAGGCATACTACAAGTAGTCCCATCCAAGCACGCGACCTATAGATCTATATTCTCTCAGAGCGCTCACTGATACAGAGCAGACATAGGAGGTAAGAACGTTGCTCTGGGACGGGTTTCCTTGAGGCTCCTGCCATCATTCGAAGCGCTTACCTGAGGGCTGAGGGGCTTGTCAATGGCTACTTTTCACCTTCTATTCCGCAGGATTTCCCCCTGAGTCTCAGCCCCTATGTCCTTGTGATTTTCCAGCCGCTACTGCGCATCTTAGGTCACCTAGATCCACAATCAACAACCTAAATGCACCTGTAAATCCCCCATGTGTGACTCTTCTCCTCCTCTTTCTTCTTGTTTTCTTCT
>JAGTYA010000200.1:0-38719 GCA_024291935.2 Okapia johnstoni | reverse complement strand
CGAAGCCTCACCTGGGCTTTGGAGCCTTTAGAGTCAAAAAAGGTAGCCCAAGGGACAGCTTATTCAGTCTTCCCTGGTGCAAGAGGTGTTTGGCTGTGAAGACGCCAGAACAATGACTCTGCTCCCAGGGCCTCAGTTTCCCAGTCAGAACAGACCTAGTCCCCAGAGCTCTCTGCTACAGAGCAGACATGTGGAAAAAGCGCTGTGGAGGGTGCCTTCACGTTCCAGGGCACTGTCGAAGCCTTACCATGGCTTTGGAGCCTAGGCACTGTGGCCTCTTTCACTGACTTTCCAGGTATCACTTCCCAGCCCCTTGTGATTTTCAGCCAGATGCAGCCTTGCAGGGTCTCTTCCTTAGAGTCAAAAAAGGTAGCCCAAGGGACTGCTTATTCAGTCTTCCCTGGTGCAAGAGGTGTTTGGCTGTGAAGACGCCAGAACAATGGCTCTGCTCCCAGGGCCTCAGTTTCCCAGTCAGAACAGACCTAGTCTCCAGAGCTCTCTGCTACAGAGCAGACATGGGGAAAAAGCGCTGTGGAGGGTGCCTTCACGTTCCAGGGCACTGTCGAAGCCTTACCTGGGCTTTGGAGCCTAGGCACTGTGGCCTCTTTCACTGACTTTCCCTTGCAGGGTCTATTCCTTAGAGTCAAAAAAGGTAGCCCAAGGGACTGCTTATTCAGTCTTCCCTGGTGCAAGAGGTGTTTGGCTGTGAAGACGCCAGAACAATGGCTCTGCTCCCAGGGCCTCAGTTTCCCAGTCAGAACAGACCTAGTCTCCAGAGCTCTCTGCTACAGAGCAGACATGGGGAAAAATCTCTGTGGAGGGTTCTTTGACGGCTCCCTTCTGTGGGAAGCCCTACCCGGGTGCTGGGGCCTAGGCACTGTGGCCTCTTTCACTGACTTTCCAGGTATCACTTCCCAGCCCCTTGTGATTTTCAGCCAGATGCAGCCTTGCAGGGTCTCTTCCTTAGAGTCAAAAAAGGTAGCCCAAGGGACTGCTTATTCAGTCTTCCCTGGTGCAAGAGGTGTTTGGCTGTGAAGACGCCAGAACAATGGCTCTGCTCCCAGGGCCTCAGTTTCCCAGTCAGAACAGACCTAGTCTCCAGAGCTCTCTGCTACAGAGCAGACATGGGGAAATAGCTCTGTGGAGGGTGCCTTCACGTTCCAGGGCACTGTCGAAGCCTTACCTGGGCTTTGGAGCCTAGGCACTGTGGCCTCTTTCACTGACTTTCCAGGTATCACTTCCCAGCCCCTTGTGATTTTCAGCCAGATGCAGCCTTGCAGGGTCTCTTCCTTAGAGTCAAAAAAGGTAGCCCAAGGGACTGCTTATTCAGTCTTCCCTGGTGCAAGAGGTGTTTGGCTGTGAAGACGCCAGAACAATGGCTCTGCTCCCAGGGCCTCAGTTTCCCAGTCAGAACAGACCTAGTCTCCAGAGCTCTCTGCTACAGAGCAGACATGGGGAATAGCTCTGAGGAGGGTTCCTTGAGGCTCCCTGCCTTGGGGAAGCCCTACCCGGGTGGGCTGGGGAGCCTAGGCACTGTGGCCTCTTTCACTGACTTTCCAGGTATCACTTCCCAGCCCCTTGTGATTTTCAGCCAGATGCAGCCTTGCAGGGTCTCTTTCCTTAGAGTCAAAAAAGGTAGCCCAAGGTCTGCTTATTCAGTCTTCCCTGGTGCAAGAGGTTTTTGGCTGTGAAGACGCCAGAACAATGGCTCTGCTCCCAGGGCCTCAGTTTCCCAGTCAGAAGAGACCTAGTCTCCAGAGCTCTCTGCTACAGAGCAGACATGGGGAAAAAGCGCTGTGGAGGGTGCCTTCACGTTCCAGGCACTGTCGAAGCCTTACCTGGGCTTTGGAGCCTAGGCACTGTGGCCTCTTTCACTGACTTTCCAGGTATCACTTCCCAGCCCCTTGTGATTTTCAGCCAGATGCAGCCTTGCAGGGTCTCTTCCTTAGAGTCAAAAAAGGTAGCCCAAGGGACTGCTTATTCAGTCTTCCCTGGTGCAAGAGGTGTTTGGCTGTGAAGACGCCAGAACAATGGCTCTGCTCCCAGGGCCTCAGTTTCCCAGTCAGAACAGACCTAGTCTCCAGAGCTCTCTGCTACAGAGCAGATATAGGGAAATAGCTCTGAGGAAGGTTCCTTGAGGCTCCCTGCCTTGGGGAAGCCCTACCCGGGTGCTTTGGAGCCTAGGCACTGTGGCCTCTTTCACTAACTTTCCAGGTATCACTTCCTAGCCGCTTGTGATTTTCAGCCAGATGCAGCCTTGCAGGGTCTCTTCCTTAGAGTCAAAAAAGGTAGCCCAAGGGACTGCTTATTCAGTCTTCCCTGGTGCAAGAGGTGTTTGGCTGTGAAGACGCCAGAACAATGGCTCTGCTCCCAGGGCCTCAGTTTCCCAGTCAGAACAGACCTAGTCTCCAGAGCTCTCTGCTACAGAGCAGACATGGGGAAAAAGCGCTGTGGAGGGTGCCTTCACGTTCCAGGGCACTGTCGAAGCCTTACCTGGGCTTTGGAGCCTAGGCACTGTGGCCTCTTTCACTGACTTTCCAGGTATCACTTCCCAGCCCCTTGTGATTTTCAGCCAGATGCAGCCTTGCAGGGTCTCTTCCTTAGAGTCAAAAAAGGTAGCCCAAGGGACTGCTTATTCAGTCTTCCCTGGTGCAAGAGGTGTTTGGCTGTGAAGACGCCAGAACAATGGCTCTGCTCCCAGGGCCTCAGTTTCCCAGTCAGAACAGACCTAGTCTCCAGAGCTCTCTGCTACAGAGCAGACATGGGGAAAAAGCGCTGTGGAGGGTTCCTTCACGTTCCAGGGCACTGTCGAAGCCCTTACCTGGCTTTGGAGCCTAGGCACTGTGGCCTCTTTCACTGACTTTCCAGGTATCACTTCCCAGCCCCTTGTGATTTTCAGCCAGAGATGCAGCCTTGCAGGGTCTCTTCCTTAGAGTCAAAAAAAGTAGCCCAAGGGACTGCTTATTCAGTCTTCCCTGGTGCAAGAGGTGTTTGGCTGTGAAGACGCCAGAACAATGGCTCTGCTCCCAGGGCCTCAGTTTCCCAGTCAGAACAGACCTAGTCTCCAGAGCTCTCTGCTACAGAGCAGACATGGGGAAAAAGCGCTGTGGAGGGTGCCTTCACGTTCCAGGGCACTGTCGAAGCCTTACCTGGGCTTTGGAGCCTAGGCACTGTGGCCTCTTTCACTGACTTTCCAGGTATCACTTCCCAGCCCCTTGTGATTTTCAGCCAGATGCAGCCTTGCAGGGTCTCTTCCTTAGAGTCAAAAAAGGTAGCCCAAGGGACTGCTTATTCAGTCTTCCCTGGTGCAAGAGGTGTTTGGCTGTGAAGACGCCAGAACAATGGCTCTGCTCCCAGGGCCTCAGTTTCCCAGTCAGAACAGACCTAGTCTCCAGAGCTCTCTGCTACAGAGCAGACATGGGGAAAAAAGCGCTGTGGAGGGTGCCTTCACGTTCCAGGGCACTGTCGAAGCCTTACCTGGGCTTGGAGCCTAGCACACTGTGGCCTCTTTCACTGACTTTCCAGGTATCACTTCCCAGCCCCTTGTGATTTTCAGCCAGATGCAGCCTGTGCAGGGTCTCTTCCTTAGAGTCAAAAAAGGTAGCCCAAGGGACTGCTTATTCAGTCTTCCCTGGTGCAAGAGGTGTTTGGCTGTGAAGACGCCAGAACAATGGCTCTGCTCCCAGGGCCTCAGTTTCCCAGTCAGAACAGACCTAGTCTCCAGAGCTCTCTGCTACAGAGCAGACATGGGGAAAAAGCTCTGAGGAGGGTTCCTTCAGGCTCCAGGGCCTTGGGGAAGCCCTACCCGGGCTGGGGCCTAGGCACTGTGGCCTCTTTCACTGACTTTCCAGGTATCACTTCCCAGCCCCTTGTGATTTTCAGCCAGATGCAGCCTTGCAGGGTCTCTTCCTTAGAGTCAAAAAAGGTAGCCCAAGGGACTGCTTATTCAGTCTTCCCTGGTGCAAGAGGTGTTTGGCTGTGAAGACGCCAGAACAATGGCTCTGCTCCCAGGGCCTCAGTTTCCCAGTCAGAACAGACCTAGTCTCCAGAGCTCTCTGCTACAGAGCAGACATGGGGAAATAGCTCTGAGGAGGGTTCCTTCACGCTCCCTGCCTTGGTCGAAGCCTACCCGGGGCTGCTGGGGCCTAGGCACTGTGGCCTCTTTCACTGACTTTCCAGGTATCACTTCCCAGCCCCTTGTGATTTTCAGCCAGATGCAGCCTTGCAGGGTCTCTTCCTTAGAGTCAAAAAAGGTAGCCCAAGGGACTGCTTATTCAGTCTTCCCTGGTGCAAGAGGTGTTTGGCTGTGAAGACGCCAGAACAATGGCTCTGCTCCCAGGGCCTCAGTTTCCCCAGTCAGAACAGACCTAGTCTCCAGAGCTCTCTGCTACAGAGCAGACATGGGGAAAAAGCGCTGTGGAGGGTGCCTTCACGTTCCAGGGCACTGTCGAAGCCTTACCCTGGGCTTTGGAGCCTAGGCACTGTGGCCTCTTTCACTGACTTTCCAGGTATCACTTCCCAGCCCCTTGTGATTTTCAGCCAGATGCAGCCTTGCAGGGTCTCTTCCTTAGAGTCAAAAAAGGTAGCCCAAGGGACTGCTTATTCAGTCTTCCCTGGTGCAAGAGGTGTTTGGGCTGTGAAGACGCCAGAACAATGGCTCTGCTCCCAGGGCCTCAGTTTCCCCAGTCAGAACAGACCTAGTCTCCAGAGCTCTCTGCTACAGAGCAGACATGGGGAAAAAGCGCTGTGAGGGTGGTTCTTCACGTTCCCTGGCCTTGTCGAAGCCTTACCCTGGGCTTTGGAGCCTAGGCACTGTGGCCTCTTTCACTGACTTTCCAGGTATCACTTCCCAGCCCCTTGTGATTTTCAGCCAGATGCAGCCTTGCAGGGTCTCTTCCTTAGAGTCAAAAAAGGTAGCCCAAGGGACTGCTTATTCAGTCTTCCCTGGTGCAAGAGGTGTTTGGCTGTGAAGACGCCAGAACAATGGCTCTGCTCCCAGGGCCAGTTTTTCCCAGTCAGAACAGACCTAGTCTCCAGAGCTCTCTGCTACAGAGCAGACATGGGGAAAAAGCGCTGTGGGAGGGTGCCTTCACGTTCCCTGGCACTGTCGAAGCCTTACCTGGGCTTTGGAGCCTAGGCACTGTGGCCTCTTTCACTGACTTTCCAGGTATCACTTCCCAGCCCCTTGTGATTTTCAGCCAGATGCAGCCTTGCAGGGTCTCTTCCTTAGAGTCAAAAAAGGTAGCCCAAGGGACTGCTTATTCAGTCTTCCCTGGTGCAAGAGGTGTTTTTGCTGTGAAGACGCCAGAACAATGGCTCTGCTCCCAGGGCCTCAGTTTCCCAGTCAGAACAGACCTAGTCTCCAGAGCTCTCTGCTACAGAGCAGACATGGGGAAAAGCTCTGAGGAGGGGGTGCCTTCAGGCTCCCTGCCTTGGGAAGCCCTACCCGGGGCTTGGGGCCTAGGCACTGTGGCCTCTTTCACTGACTTTCCAGGTATCACTTCCCAGCCCCTTGTGATTTTCAGCCAGATGCAGCCTTGCAGGGTCTCTTCCTTAGAGTCAAAAAAGGTAGCCCAAGGGACTGCTTATTCAGTCTTCCCTGGTGCAAGAGGTGTTTGGCTGTGAAGACGCCAGAACAATGGCTCTGCTCCCAGGGCCTCAGTTTCCCAGTCAGAACAGACCTAGTCTCCAGAGCTCTCTGCTACAGAGCAGACATGGGGAAAAAGCTGTGAGGAGGGTTCCTTCACGTTCCCCTGCCACTGTCGAAGCCCTTACCTGGGCTTTGGAGCCTAGGCACTGTGGCCTCTTTCACTGACTTTCCAGGTATCACTTCCCAGCCCCTTGTGATTTTCAGCCAGATGCAGCCTTGCAGGGTCTCTTCCTTAGAGTCAAAAAAGGTAGCCCAAGGGACTGCTTATTCAGTCTTCCCTGGTGCAAGAGGTGTTTGGCTGTGAAGACGCCAGAACAATGGCTCTGCTCCCAGGGCCTCAGTTTCCCAGTCAGAACAGACCTAGTCTCCAGAGCTCTCTGCTACAGAGCAGACATGGGGGGAAAAAATCTCTGAGGAGGGTTCCTTCAGTTCCAGGCACTGTCGAAGCCCTACCCGGGCTGCTGGAGCCTAGGCACTGTGGCCTCTTTCACTGACTTTCCAGGTATCACTTCCCAGCCCCTTGTGATTTTCAGCCAGATGCAGCCTTTGCAGGGTCTCTTCCTTAGAGTCAAAAAAGGTAGCCCAAGGGACTGCTTATTCAGTCTTCCCTGGTGCAAGAGGTGTTTGGCTGTGAAGACGCCAGAACAATGGCTCTGCTCCCAGGGCCTCAGTTTCTCAGTTTCCCAGTCAGAACAGACCTAGTAGTCTCCAGAGCTCTCTGCTACAGAGCAGACATGGGAAAAAGCTCTGTGGAGGGTGCCTTCACGTTCCAGGGCACTGTCGAAGCCTTACCTGGGCTTTGGAGCCTAGGCACTGTGGCCTCTTTCACTGACTTTTTCAGGTATCACTTCCCAGCCCCTTGTGATTTTCAGCCAGATGCAGCCTTGCAGGGGGTCTCTTCCTTAGAGTCAAAAAAGGTAGCCCAAGGGACTGCTTATTCAGTCTTCCCTGGTGCAAGAGGTGTTTGGCTGTGAAGACGCCAGAACAATGGCTCTGCTCCCAGGGCCTCAGTTTCCCATTCAGAACAGACCTAGTCTCCAGAGCTCTCTGCTACAGAGCAGACATGGGGAAAAAGCTCTGTGGAGGGTGCCTTCACGTTCCAGGGCACTGTCGAAGCCTTACCTGGGCTTTGGAGCCTAGGCACTGTGGCCTCTTTCACTGACTTTCCAGGTATCACTTCCCCCCCTTGTGATTTTCAGCCAGATGCAGCCTTGCAGGGTCTCTTCCTTAGAGTCAAAAAAGGTAGGTAGCCCAAGGGACTGCTTATTCAGTCTTCCCTGGTGCAAGAGGTGTTTGGCTGTGAAGACGCCAGAACAATGGCTCTGCTCCCAGGGCCTCAGTTTCCCAGTCAGAACAGACCTAGTCTCTCCAGAGCTCTCTGCTACAGAGCAGACATGGGGAAAAAGCGCTGTGGGAGGGTGCCTTCACGTTCCAGGGCACTGTCGAAGCCTTACCCGGGCTTTGGAGCCTAGGCACTGTGGCCTCTTCACTGACTTTCCAGGTATCACTTCCCAGCCCCTTGTGATTTTCAGCCAGATGCAGCCTTGCAGGGTCTCTTCCTTAGAGTCAAAAAAAAAGGTAGCCCAAGGGACTGCTTATTCAGTCTTCCCTGGTGCAAGAGGTGTTTGGCTGTGAAGACGCCAGAACAATGGCTCTGCTCCCAGGGCCTCAGTTTCCCAGTCAGAACAGACTAGTCTCCAGAGCTCTCTGCTACAGAGCAGACATGGGGAAAAAGCGCTGTGGAGGGTGCCCTTCACGTTCCAGGGCACTGTCGAAGCCTTACCTGGGCTTGGGCCTAGGCACTGTGGCCTCTTTCACTGACTTTCCAGGTATCACTTCCCAGCCCCTTGTGATTTTCAGCCAGATGCAGCCTTGCAGGGTCTCTTCCTTAGAGTCAAAAAAGGTAGCCCAAGGGACTGCTTATTCAGTCTTCCCTGGTGCAAGAGGTGTTTGGCTGTGAAGACGCCAGAACAATGGCTCTGCTCCCAGGGCCTCAGTTTCCCAGTCAGAACAGACCTAGTCTCCAGAGCTCTCTGCTACAGAGCAGACATGGGGGAAAAGCTCTGAGGAGGGTGCCTTCACGTTCCCCTGGGCACTGTCGAAGCCTTACCTGGGCTTTGGGCCTAGGCACTGTGGCTCTCTTTCACTGACTTTCCAGGTATCACTTCCCAGCCCCTTGTGATTTTCAGCCAGATGCAGCCTTGCAGGGTCTCTTCCTTAGAGTCAAAAAAGGTAGCCCAAGGGACTGCTTATTCAGTCTTCCCTGGTGCAAGAGGTGTTTGGCTGTGAAGACGCCAGAAACAATGGCTCTGCTCCCAGGGCCTCAGTTTCCCAGTCAGAACAGACCTAGTCTCCAGAGAGCTCTCTGCTACAGAGCAGACATGGGGAAAAAGCTCTGTGGAGGGTGCCTTCACGTTCCCTGGCACTGGGGAAAGCCTTACCTGGGCTTTGGAGCCTAGGCACTGTGGCCTCTTTCACTGACTTTCCAGGTATCACTTCCCAGCCCCTTGTGATTTTCAGCCAGATGCAGCCTTGCAGGGTCTCTTCCTTAGAGTCAAAAAAAGGTAGCCCAAGGGACTGCTTATTCAGTCTTCCCTGGTGCAAGAGGTGTTTGGCTGTGAAGACGCCAGAACAATGGCTCTGCTCCCAGGGCCTCAGTTTCCCAGTCAGAACAGACCTAGTCTCCAGAGCTCTCTGCTACAGAGCAGACATGGGGAAATAGCTCTGAGGAGGGTTCCCTTGAGGCTCCCTGCCTTGGGAAGCCCTTACCCGGGGCTTTGGAGGGGCCTAGGCACTGTGCACTGTGGCTCTTTCACTGACTTTCCAGGTATCACTTCCCAGCCCCTTGTGATTTTCAGCCAGATGCAGCCTTGCAGGGTCTCTTCCTTAGAGTCAAAAAAGGTAGCCCAAGGGACTGCTTATTCAGTCTTCCCTGGTGCAAGAGGTGTTTGGCTGTGAAGACGCCAGAACAATGGCTCTGCTCCCAGGGCCTCAGTTTCCCAGTCAGAACAGACCTAGTCTCCAGAGCTCTCTGCTACAGAGCAGACATGGGGAAAATAGCTCTGAGGAGGGTTCCTTGAGGCTCCCTGGGCACTGGGGAAGCCTTACCCGGCTTTGGGGCCTAGGCACTGTGGCCTCTTTCACTGACTTTCCAGGTATCACTTTCCCAGCCCCTGTGATTTTCAGCCAGATGCAGCCTTGCAGGGTCTCTTCCTTAGAGTCAAAAAAGGTAGCCCAAGGGACTGCTTATTCAGTCTTCCCTGGTGCAAGAGGTGTTTGGCTGTGAAGACGCCAGAACAATGGCTCTGCTCCCAGGGCCTCAGTTTCCCAGTCAGAACAGACCTAGTCTCCAGAGCTCTCTGCTGCAGAGAGCAGACATGGGGAAAAAGCTCTGAGGAGGGTGCCTTCACGTTCCAGGGCACTGTCGAAGCCTTACCTGGGCTTTGGAGCCTAGGCACTGTGGCCTCTTTCACTGACTTTCCAGGTATCACTTCCCAGCCCCTTGTGATTTTTTTCAGCCAGATGCAGCCTTGCAGGGTCTCTTCCTTAGAGTCAAAAAAGGTAGCCCAAGGGACTGCTTATTCAGTCTTCCCTGGTGCAAGAGGTGTTTGGCTGTGAAGACGCCAGAACAATGGCTCTGCTCCCAGGGCCTCAGTTTCCCAGTCAGAACAGACCTAGTCTCCAGAGCTCTCTGCTACAGAGCAGACATGGGGAAAAAGCTCTGTGGAGGGTGCCTTCAGGTTCCCTGCACTGTCGAAGCTTACCCTGGGCTTTGGGAGCCTAGGCACTGTGGCCTCTTTCACTGACTTTCCAGGTATCACTTCCCAGCCCCTTGTGATTTTCAGCCAGATGCAGCCTTGCAGGGTCTCTTCCTTAGAGTCAAAAAAGGTAGCCCAAGGGACTGCTTATTCAGTCTTCCCTGGTGCAAGAGGTGTGTTTGGCTGTGAAGACGCCAGAACAATGGCTCTGCTCCCAGGGCCTCAGTTTCCCAGTCAGAACAGACCTAGTCTCCAGAGCTCTCTCTGCTACAGAGCAGACATGGGGAAAAAAAGCTGTGGAGGGTGCCTTCACGTTCCAGGGCACTGTCGAAGCCTTACCTGGGCTTTGGAGCCTAGGCACTGTGGCCTCTTTCACTGACTTTCCAGGGTATCACTTCCCAGCCCCTTGTGATTTTCAGCCAGATGCAGCCTTGCAGGGTCTCTTCCTTAGAGTCAAAAAAAGTAGCCCAAGGGACTGCTTATTCAGTCTTCCCTGGTGCAAGAGGTGTTTGGCTGTGAAGACGCCAGAACAATGGCTCTGCTCCCAGGGCCTCAGTTTCCCAGTCAGAACAGACCTAGTCTCCAGAGCTCTCTGCTACAGAGCAGACATGGGGAAAAAGCGCTGTGGAGGGTGCCTTCACGTTCCCTGCACTGTCGAAGCCTTACCTGGGCTTTGGAGCCTAGGCACTGTGGCCTCTTTCACTGACTTTCCAGGTATCACTTCCCAGCCCCTTGTGATTTTCAGCCAGATGCAGCCTTGCAGGGTCTCTTCCTTAGAGTCAAAAAAGGTAGCCCAAGGGACTGCTTATTCAGTCTTCCCTGGTGCAAGAGGTGTTTGGCTGTGAAGACGCCAGAACAATGGCTCTGCTCCCAGGGCCTCAGTTTCCCAGTCAGAACAGACCTAGTCTCCAGAGCTCTCTGCTACAGAGCAGACATGGGGAAAAAGCGCTGTGGAGGGTGCCTTCACGTTCCAGGGCACTGTCGAAGCCTTACCTGGGCTTTGGAGCCTAGGCACTGTGGCCTCTTTCACTGACTTTCCAGGTATCACTTCCCAGCCCCTTGTGATTTTCAGCCAGATGCAGCCTTGCAGGGTCCTCTCTTCCTTAGAGTCAAAAAAGGTAGCCCAAGGGACTGCTTATTCAGTCTTCCCTGGTGCAAGAGGTGTTTGGCTGTGAAGACGCCAGAACAATGGCTCTGCTCCCAGGGCCTCAGTTTCCCAGTCAGAACAGACCTAGTCTCCAGAGCTCTCTGCTACAGAGCAGACATGGGGAAATAGCTCTGAGGAGGGTGCCTTCACGTTCCAGGGCACTGTCGAAGCCTTACCTGGGCTTTGGAGCCTAGGCACTGTGGCCTCTTTCACTGACTTTCCAGGTATCACTTCCCAGCCCCTTGTGATTTTCAGCCAGATGCAGCCTTGCAGGGTCTCTTCCTTAGAGTCAAAAAAGGTAGCCCAAGGACTGCTTGCTTATTTTCAAGTCTTTCCCCTGGTGGCAAAGAGGTGGTGTTGTTTTGAGCTGTGAGAAGAGGTGGAACAATGGATCTGCTCCCCAGGGCTCAGTTTCCCAGATAGTCAGAACAGACCTAAGTCTCCAGAGCTCTCTCTTGTCCAGAGCAGACATGGGGAATAATGCAAAGAAGAAAAAAAATAAGAAAAAAAAAAAAAGAAAAGAAAAAAAAAAAAAATGAAAGAAAGCATTTTAAAATATTTTAAATATATTATTATATTAAATGGGATAATTATATATATATAAAAATATAAAAGTATAGAAAATAAAAAAATAATTAGAATAAAATAATTTATAGGTTATATGAAAAGAAAAAAAAAATAAAGAAAAATGAAAAAGAAAAAAAATAAAAAAAAAAAAAATAAAAAAAAAAAAATAGGAAAAACCTGGGGGACTTTGTGTTCGGTGTAGACGGATTCTGCTGTGCCTTCACGTTTCAGGGGGGCACTTTATGGGGAAAGATTTTCTTGGGCTAAAGTCACTAGGCACTGTGGCCCTCTTTCTTGAGGCTCCTTTCCAGGTAGTTACTTTCCCATCTTACCAGCACCTTGTGATTTTCAGCCAGATGGGGCCTTGCAGTGTGTCTCTTCCGTTAGAGTCAAATAAAAAATTTTATTTATATTATAGGTTACTCGCCACAAGGGGGGGTACTTTGCATTACTTTTCTGGTCCTTCCTGGTTTGTGCAAGTGGGGTGTTTTTCGCAGGTGTTGGACCGCAAGAAACAAATAGGCTTTCTGCTGCTGGTTTCTTCAGTATGCCCAGTTCCTGATGATGGGGGATCTTAGTTTCTTCCAGAAAGCCACCCTTGCTTAGCATGAGGAGAATTGTGGGAGGGGAAATAAATGCCACTATTTGGGAAGGGTTGCCTTTTTCATGTGTTGAGAGAGGAGTATCGATGCCTTTACCTGGGGTTTTAAAGAGGGCTAAGGCATTGTTTGGGCCTCTTTTTCTATGGAAGGGTTCCTTGTATTCAAATTCCCCAGGCACTGGGGGACTGCCACAGTGCCGGGGTGGCATGGGGTGGGGGGGGTTCTGGTTCTTTGTGTCAAAAAAAAGGTTTGGACGGGGGGGACTGGGCTTTATAGGGGTCATTCCCTGGTTGCAAGTGTTGTTGTTTTGGGGCTGTTGAAAGGACCCCCACAAAAAACTATGGGGCCCCGCCCCCGGGGCCCTTCCCAGGTGGGGCCCAGGGGCAGAGGGCTATGTGGCCCTCGTTCCAAGATCCCTCCTGGTTTCCCCAGGAGGCAGGATATGGGGAAAAAAAAAGGCGTGTGGGACCCCCACCCTACACGGTTTTTCCCAGGGCCCCACTGTACCGACAAGCCCCCCCCCCCTGGGGCATTGAGAGGCCTCGGGCCCCCCCCTCCCTCTTTTCCCTGGACGCCCCAGGGTGAGTTCCCCCCCCCATCCCCGCTGTGTTTTTTCAACCAGGATGCCCCCTTTGCCCCCTCTTCTTTCCATTTTAGAGGTGCAAAGGCTTGGCCCAAGGTTCTTTGCCTTTATTTCCAGTGGCTTTCCCTGGGTGCATGTGGGGTTTGGATTGTGGAAATAAAAAATACGACAGGGAAAAGAAAAAAAATAACTAGTGGGCTTTCCTGCTGGGGTGAAAGGGGCCTCAGGCGGGCGGGGCACAACGGATCCTTGGGTATAAATGAACTCTTGTTTTTATTGGGGAGCAGTAATGAGGGGAAATAGATTCTGAGGAAGGGCGGGAAATGAGGGCTTGGGTGATTATGGGGGAAATGGGCCTTCCCGGGTGGCTGGGGGTTTGTGCACATATTGGGGGTTCTGTTAAACTGTTTTTTTTTTTTTAAATTGTTTGGCCCCTTGTTGATTTTTTGTTTTTATGGCAAGGGCCTTGTAGGTTTCTATTTTTTTTTTTCAATCAAAAAAGGTAAAACAATGGGTGGTGGGTACTGTTTTTTTCAGTTTCTATTTCCCTGGGTTGCAAAAGGAGTGTTGTTTGTTTTTTTTTGTTATTTTTGAAACAATTTATTATTTCCCCAGAGGCCTTTTTTTTCACCAGTTAGAAAAAAAACCAGGGAACTTTTTGTTTCCAGGAATCTTTCTTGCCTACCCCAGGAAACAGACCATGTGGGTTTTTATAGCTTTTTCGGGGTTTTTTTTCCTTGAGGCTCCTGCCTTGTTTGGAAGGGCCCTTTACCCCGGGGGTTGGCTTGGGGTCAAGGGCATCCTTTCCTGGGGGCATTTCTCGGGACATTCCAGGTAATTCGGGGGAGGGAAGCCCTTTTGGGATTTTTTCCAGTTTTTTTGCAGCTTAGAATTGGGGGTCCTTCGTCCTGTTAGGGGAGGTCAAATAATAAAACGTTACTGGCGCATTTGGAAGAACTGGTTATTTTTTCACAGGTCTTCTATGCTCCAAGAGATTGTTAGGGCTTGTGAAGGGGACGGACAGAAAACCCCTGGGCTCTGGGATGTTCTGAGGGGGCCTCATGTTTTCCCCCCAGTCAGAATAAACCAGATTTTAGTTTCCGGAGCTCTTCTGTTTACCAGAGCAGGGGGGACCATTGGGGTGAAACAAGCTACTGAGGAGGGTGTCTTTTCACGGTTCAGGGCCCTTTTTCGGACGATAGGCCTTTACCTGGGGCTTTTGGGGGCCTAGGGCATGTGTGGGCCTATTTTACACTGACTTTTTCTTCCAATGGTACTCACACTTCCAGCTCCTTTGTTGTATTTATAAGGCCAGAGGGGCAGCTTTGGCAGGGTTCACTTTCATTAGGGAGTCCAAAAAAGGTAGCCAAGGGGACTGCTTATTCATTCTTTCCTGGGGGGAGGGGTCGTTTGGGCTGGGGGGAACGCAGAAGGGGGGGGTGGGTCAGGGGGTGTTTCCGGGTCAAAAACTGGGGGGGTCCCAAGAGGGGGGGCTACAGCGCAGAAATGAGGACAAAGGGGGGGTGGGGAGGGGGGCTTCACGGGGGGGGGCACCCAGGGGGCCTGGGGGGGGGGGGGGGGACAGCCTAGGGGGGGGGGCTCTTTCACCCAAATTCAGGAGGGGGGCGGACGGGGTGATCCTCATCCAGAATGCAGCTTGGGGGCGTTCTGCCATTCATAGGGGGGGGAGGTACCCCAAAGGGAATGCGGCGACAGGGTGGGAGGGGAAGGGGGGGGGAGGGGGGGGGGGTGAAGGGGCCAGAACAATCGGGTGGGGGGGGGGAGGAGGGTTTGTTTGTCAGCGGGTTGTTACTCTTTTAGAGCTCCTTTTTTTTCTTTTGACTTGGGGAAATAGCCTGAGGTGGGTTCCTGAGGCACCCTGCTGCCGCTGGTTATCGGGGTGGTGGGGCCTAGGCACTGTTTGGCCTCTTTCATCTGGACTTTCCAGGTGTTCTCTTCCCAGCCCCGTGTGGATTTTTCGGTAGCCTGATGCCAAGCCTTTGGCAGGTTTCCTCCTTCTTTAGAGTCAAAAAAAGGTTAGCATACAGCGGGGGCATTTATTCAGTCTTGGCTGATGCAAGTGGGGTCAGGCACTTCACCCAGAACAATGGGGTGTATTTTGGGCCAGAGTTATGCAGTAAAACAACAAACCTCGTCCTCAAGAACTTCTCTGCTAAAGCAGGACAGACAATTAAGCGCTGCAACAAGTTTCATTCCAGAGGGCACTGTCGAAGTTTCTTGGATTTTCAAGCGTGGGTAATGTGGCCTCAACAAGAGACCTTCCAGGCCCTCACATCCTCGGCTAATACAAGCCTTGCACAGGGAGGGGGTGTTGACAGGGTCTCTTCCGTTAGAGTCAGAATTAGACAGAGTCAAAAAAGAAGGAAAAAAAAAAAAGGGTAGGTTTAGACCAGCTGGTGTTTGACCGTGAGACTGCTTGAACAATGGCTCTGCTCCAAGTGTGTTTGTTTCCCAAAGTCAGAACAGAACTTGGCTGTCCAGACGCCTCTGCTATCGAGCAGCAGAACATGGGGAAGCAGCTCTGAGGAGGGTTGCCTTGCAAACTCCCAGGGCCTTGTCGAAAAGCCTTTACCTGGGCTTTGGGAGCCTAGGCACTGTGGCCTCTTTCACTGACTTTCCAGGTATCACTTCCCAGCCCCTTGTGATTTTCAAGCCAGATGCAGCCTTGCAGGGTCTCTTCACTTAGAGGTCAAAAAAGGTAGCCCAAGGGGACTGATTATTCAGATCTTCCTGGTACAGGATGGTGTTTGGGGCTGTGAAGACTTCCAGAATCATTGGCCCTGGTCCAAGTGGTGTTTTTCCCAGTCAGAACCAGGACCTAGTCTTTCAGAGCTTCTCTGTACAGAACAAGGAGTCACAAATAGGCTCTGCTTTTGAGGGAATCAGGGCTTTTCAAGGTTTCCCAGGTTTGGATGCAGGACAGTGGCCTTTTGTAAGATTTCCAGAAAATCTCTTCTGCAGAGCCTTGTGTGATTTTCCTCCAACTCAGTTTCCCAGTCAGGAACAGACCTAAGTTTCCCAGAGCTCTCTGCTACAGAGCAGACATGGGGAGCGCTGTGGAGGGTGCCTTCACGTTCCAGGGGCACTGTCGAAGCCTAACCTGGGCTTTGGAGCCTAGGCACTGTGGCCTCTTTCAACTGACTTTCCAGGTATCACTTCCCAGCCCCTTGTGATTTTCAGCCAGATGCAGCCTTGCAGGGTCTCTTTCCTTAGAGTCAAAAAAGGTAGCCCAAGGGACTGCTTATTCAGTCTTCCCTGGTGCAAGAGGTGTTTGGCTGTGAAGACGCCAGAACAATGGGCTCTGCTCCCAGGGCCTCAGTTTTCCAGTCAGAAGAGACCTAGTCTCCAGAGCTCTCTGCTACAGAGCAGACATGGGGAAAAAGCTCTGAGGAGGGTTCCTTCAGGCGCTTCCCTGGCACTGAGGAAGCCCTACCCGGGTGCTTGGAGCCTAGGCACTGTGGCCTCTTTCACTGACTTTTCCAGGTATCACTTCCAGCCCCTTGTGATTTTCAGCCAGATGCAGCCTTGCAGGGTCTCTTCCTTAGAGTCAAAAAAGGTAAAAGGTTAGCCAAGGGACTGCTTATTCAGTCTTCCCTGGTGCAAGAGGTGTTTGGCTGTGAAAGACGCCAGAACAATGGCTCTGCTCCCAGGGCCTCAGTTTCCCAGTCAGAACAGACCTAGTCTCCAGAGCTCTCTGCTACAGAGCAGACATGGGGGAAAAGAGCTCTGAGGGAGGGTTCCTTCAGGTTCCAGGGCACTGGGGAAGCCCTACCTGGGCTTTGGAGGCCTAGGCACTGTGGCCTCTTTCACTGACTTTCCAGGTATCACTTCCCAGCCCCTTGTGATTTTCAGCCAGATGCAGCCTTGCAGGGTCTCTTCCTTAGAGTCAAAAAAAGGTAGCCCAAGGGACTGCTTATTCAGTCTTCCCTGGTGCAAGAGGTGTTTGGCTGTGAAGACGCCAGAACAATGGCTCTGCTCCCCAGGGCCTCAGTTTTCCCAGTCAGAACAGACCTAGTCTCCAGAGCTCTCTGCTACAGAGCAGACATGGGGAAATAGCTCTGAGGAGGGTTCCTTGAGGCTCCAGTGCACTTGGGGAAGCCTTACCTGGGCTTTGGGAGCCTAGGCACTGTGGCCTCTTTCACTGACTTTCCAGGTATCACTTCCCAGGCCCTTGTGATTTTCAGCCAGAATGCAGCCTTGCAGGGTCTCTTCCTTAGAGTCAAAAAAGGTAGCCCAAGGGACTGCTTATTCAGTCTTCCCTGGTGCAAGAGGTGTTTGGCTGTGAAGACGCCCAGAAACAATGGCTTCTGCTCCCAGGGCCTCAGTTTCCCAGTCAGAACACAGACCTAGTCTCCAGAGCTCTCTGCTACAGAGCAGACATGGGGAAATAGCTCTGAGGAGGGTTCCTTGAGGCTCCAGGGCCTTGGGGAAGCCTTCATGGGCTTTGGAGCCTAGGCACTGTGGCCTCTTTCACTGACTTTCCAGGTATCACTTTCCCAGCCCCTTGTGATTTTCAGCCAGATGCAGCCTTGCAGGGTCTCTTCCTTAGAGTCAAAAAAGGTAGCCCCAGGGACTGCTTATTCAGTCTTCCCTGGTGCAAGAGGTGTTTGGCTGTGAAGACGCCAGAACAATGGCTCTGCTCCCAGGGCCTCAGTTTCCCAGTCAGAACAGACCTAGTCTCCAGAGCTCTCTGCTACAGAGCAGACATGGGGAAAAAGCTCTGTGGAGGGTGCCCTTCTCACGTTCCAGGGCACTGGGGAAGCCTTTACCCGGGCTTTGGAGCCTAGGCACTGTGGCCCTTTCACTGACTTTCCAGGTATCACTTCCCAGCCCCCTTGTGATTTTCAGCCAGATGCAGCCTTGCAGGGTCTCTTCCTTAGAGTCAAAAAAGGTAGCCCAAGGGACTGCTTATTCAGTCTTCCCTGGTGCAAGAGGTGTTTGGCTGTGAAGACGCCAGAACAATGGCTCTGCTCCCCAGGGCCTCAGTTTCCCAGTCAGAACAGACCTAGTCTCCAGAGCTCTCTGCTACAGAGCAGACCTGGGGAAAAAGCGCTGTGGAGGGTGCCTTCACGTTCCAGGGGCACTGTCGAAGCCCTACCTGGGCTTTGGAGCCTAGGCACTGTGGCCTCTTTTCACTGACTTTCCAGGTATCACTTTCCCAGCCCCTTGTGATTTTCCAGCCAGATGCAGCCTTGCAGGGTCTCTTCCTTAGAGTCCAAAAAAAAAAAAAGGTAGCCCAAGGGACTGCTTATTCAGTCTTCCCTGGTGCAAGAGGTGTTTTGGCTGTGAAGACGCCAGAACAATGGCTCTGCTCCCAGGGCCTCAGTTTCCCCAGGGCCTATCTCCAGAGCTTCTGCCAGAGCAGAACAGACCTAGTCTCCTTCACGTTCCAGGGCTCTCTCCTTACCGGTGGGCTTTGGGCCCTAGGCACTGAGCCTCTTTCACTGACTTTCCAGGTATCACTTCCCAGCCCCTTGTGATTTTCAGCCTGTGGAGTTTCCAGGTAGCACTTTCCAGCCCCTTATGATTTTCAGCCAGATGCAGCCTTGCAGGGTCTCTTCCTTAGAGTCAAAAAAGGTAGCCCAAGGGAGTGCTTATTCAGGCTTCCCTGGTACAAGTGGTTTTTTGTCTGTTAAGAAGCCAAAACAATGGGTTTGCTCCCAAGGCCTCAGTTTCCCCGTCAAAACAGACCTAGTCTCCAGAGCTCTCTGCTACAGAGCACACATGGGGCAATAGCTCTGAGGAGGGTTCCTTGAGGTTCCCTGGCTTGGGGATCCCCTACCCGGGTGGTGCGGCCTAGGCACTGTGGCTTCTTCCACTGACTTTCCAGTTAGTACTTTCCAGCCCGTTGTGATTTTCAGCCTAAGGCAGCCTTGCAGGGTCTCTTCTTAGAGTCAAAAAAGGTAGCCCAAGGGAGTGCTTATTCAGGCTTCCCTGGTACAAGTGGTTTTTGTCTGTTAAGAAGCCACAACAATGGGTCTGCTCCCAGGGCCTCAGATTCCCAGACAGAACACACCTAGTATCCAGAGCTCTCTGCTACAGAGCACACATGTGGCAATAGATCTTAGGAGTGATCCTTGAGGTTCCCTGGCTTGGGGAAGCCCTACTCGGTTGGTGGGGCCTAGGCAGTGGCTTCTTCCACTGACTTTCCAGGTAGCACTTTCCAGCCACTTGTAATTTTCAGCCAAAGGCAGCCTGGCAGGGTCTCTTCTTAGAGTCATAAAAGGTAGCCCAAGGGAGTGCTTATTCAAGCTTCCCTGGTGCAAGAGGTGTTTGTCTGTTAAGAAGCCACAACAATGGGTCTGATCCCAGGGCCTCAGTTTCCCAGTCAGAACAGACCTAGTCAGCACAGCTCTCTGATACAGAGCACACATGGGGCAATAGCTCTGAGGAGTGTTCCTTGAAGTTCCCTGGCTTGGGGAAGCCCTACCTCGGCGGTGGCACCTAGGCACTGTGATCTCTTCCACTGACTTTCCAGGTAGCACTTTCCAGCCCCTTGTGATTTTCAGCAAAAAGGCAGCCTGGCAGGATCTCTTCCTTAGAGTCATAAAAAGTAACCCAAGGGAGTGCTTATTCAAGCTTCCCTGGTGCAAGAGCTGTTTGTCTGTTAAGAAGCCAAAACAATGGGTCTTCTCCCAGGGCCTAAGTTTCCCAGCCAGAACAGACCTAGTCTCCAGAACTCTCTGCTACAGAGCACACATCTGGCAACAGCTCTGAGGCGTGTTCCTTGAGTTTCCCCCGCTTGGGAAAGCCCTACCCGGGCGTTGGGGCCTAGGCACTGTGGGCTCTTCCCCTGACTTTCCAGGTAGCCCTTTCCAGCCCCTTGTGATTTTCAGCCAAAGGCAGCCTGGCAGAGTCTCTTCCTTAGAGTCATAAAAGGTAGCCCAAAGGAGTGCTTATTCAGGCTCCCCTGGTGCAAGAGGTGTTTGTCTGTTAAGAAGCCACAACAATGGATCTGCTCCCAGGGCCTCAGTTTCCCAGTCAGAACAGACCTAGTAGTCTCCAGAGCTGGCTGCTACAGAGCACACATGGGGCAACAGCTCTGAGGAGTGTTCCTTGATGTTCCCTGGCTTGGGGAAGCTCTTCCCAGGCGGTGGGGCCTAGGCACTGTGGCCTCTTCCACTGACTTCCCAGGTAGCACTTTTCAGGCCCTTGTAATTTTCAGCCAAAGACAGCCTGGCAGGGTCTCTTCCTCAGAGTCATAAAAGGTAGCCCAAGGGAGTGCTCATTCAAGCTTCCCTGGTGCAAAGGTGTTTGTCTGTTAAGAAGCCACAGCAATGGGTCTGTTCCGAGGGCCTCAGTTTCCAGTCAGAAAAGACCTAGTAGTCTCCAGAGCCCTCTGATACAGAGCACACATAGGGCAATAGCTCTGAGGAGTGTTTCTTGAGGTTCCCTGGCTTGCGGAAGCCCTTCCCAGGCGGTAGGGCCTAGGCACTGTGGCCTCTTCCACTGAATTTCCAGGTAGCACTTTCCAGCCCCTTGTGATTTTCAGCCAAAGACAGCCTGGCAGGGTCTCTTTCTTACAGCCATAAGAGGTCACCCAAGGGAGTGCTTATTCAGGCTTCCTGGTACAAGAGGTTTTTGTCTGTTAAGAAGCCACAACAATGGGTCTGTTCCCAGGGCCTCAGTTTTCCCGACAGAACAGACCTAGTCTCCAGAGCTCTCTGCTACACAGCACACATGGAGCAATAGCTCTGAGGAGTGTTCCTTGAGGTTCCCTGGCTTGGGGAAGCCCTACCCGGGCGGTGCGGCCTAGGCACTGTGGCCTCTTTCACTGATTTTCCCCGGCCTAGGCACTGTGGCCTCTTCCCCTGACTTTCCAGGTAGCACTTTCCAGCCACTTGTGATTTTCAGCCAAAGGTAGTCTGGCAGGGTCTCTTCCTTAGAGTCATAAAATGTAGCCCAAGGGAGTGCTTATCCAATCTTCCCTGGCGAAACAGGTGTTTCCCTGTTATGAAGGGACAACAATGGGTTTGCCTTCAGGCCTCAGTTTCCTAGTCAGACCAGGCCTAGTATCCAGAGCTCTCTGCTACAGAGCACACATGGGGCATTAACTCTGAGGAGGGTGCCTTGACGTTCACGGGATTGGGGAAGCCCTACCGGGGCGGTGGGGCCTAGGCACAATGGCCCCTACCACTGACTTTCCAGCTAGCACTTTCCAGCCCCTTGTGATTTACAACCAAATGGAGCCTGGCAGGGTCTCTTCCTTAGAGTCATAAAAGATAGCCCAAGGGAGTGCTTATTCAGACTTCCCTGGTGCAAGAGGTGTTTGTCTGTTAAGTAGCCACAACAATGGGTCTGCCCCCAGGGCCTCAGTTTCCCAGTCAGAACAGACCTAGTAGTCTCCAGAGCTGTCTGCTACAGAGCAGACATGGGGCAATAGCTCTAAGGAGTGTTCCTTGAGATTTCCTGGCTTGGGGAAGCCCTACTCGGGTGGTGGGGCCTAGGCACTGTGATCTCTTCCACTGACTTTCCAGGTAGCACTTTCCAGCCCCTTGTGATTTTTAGCAAAAAGGCAGCCTGGCAGTGTCTCTTCGTTGGAGTCATAAAAAAAAAACCCCAGGGAGTGCTTATTCAAGCTTCCCTGGCGCAAGTGTTGTTTGTCTATTCAGAAGCCACAACAATGGGTCTGATCCCAGGGCCTCAGTTTCCCAGTCAGAACAGACCTAGTCTCCACAGCTCTCTGATACAGAGCACACATGGGACAATAGCTCTGAGGAGTGTTCCTTGAGGTTCTCTGGCTTGGGGAAGCCCTACCCCGGCGGTGGCACCTAGGCACTGTGATATCTTCCACTGACTTTCCAGGTAGCACTTTCCAGCCCCTTGTGATTTTCAGCAAAAAGGCAGCCTGGCAGTGTCTCTTCGTTGGAGTCATAAAAAGTAACCCAAGGGAGTGCTTATGCAAGCTTCCCTGGTGGAAGAAGTGTTTGTCTGTTAAGAAGCCACAGCAATGGGTCTGCTTCCAGGACCTCAGTTTCCCAGTCAGAACAGACCTAGTCTCCAGAGCTCTCTTCTACAGAGCACACATGGGGCAATAGCTCTGAGGAGTGTTCCTTGAGCTTCCCCGGCTTGGGGAAGCCATACCCGGGCGGTGCGGCCTAGGCACTGTGGCCTCTTCCACTGACTTTCCAGGTAGCACTTTCCAGCCGCTTGTGATTTTCAGTTAAAGGCAGCCTGGCAGGGTCTCTTCCTTAGAGTCATAAATGGTAGCCCAAGGGAGTGCTTACTCAGGCTCCCCTGGTGCAAGAGGTGTTTGTCTGTTAAGAAGCCACAATAATGGGTCTGCTCCCAGGGATTCAGTTTCCCAGTCAGAACATACCTAATCTCCAGAGCTCACTGTTACAGAGCACACATGGGGCAATAGCTCTGAGGAGTGTTCCTTGAGATTCACTGGCTTGGGGAAGCCCTACCCGGGTGGTAGCGCCTAGGCACTGTGGCCTCTTCCAATGACTTTCCAGGTAGTACTTTCCAGCACCTTGTGATTTTCAGGCAAATGCAGCCTGGCAGTGTCTCTTCCTTAAAGTCATAAAAGGTAGCCCAAGGGAGTGTTTATTCAAGCTTCCCTGGTGCAACAGGTGTTTGTCTCTTAAGAAGCCACAAGAATGGGTCTGATCCCAGGGCCTCAGTTTCCCAGTCAGAACAGACCTAGTCTCCAGAACTCTCTGCTACAGTGCACACACGGGGCAATAGCTCTGAGGAGGGTTCCTTGAGGTTCCCTGGCTTGGGGAAAGCCCTACCCCTGCGGTGGCACCTAGGCACTGTGATATCTTCCACTGACTTTCCAGGTAGCACTTTCCAGCCCCTTGTGATTTTCAGCCAATGCAGCCTGGCAGGGTTTCTTCCTTAGAGTCATAAAAGGTAGCCCAAGGGAGTGCTTATTCAGTCTTCCCTGGTGCAAGAGGTGTTTGTCTGTTAAAAAGCCACAACAATGGGTCTGCTCCCAGGGCCTCAGTTTCCCAGTCAGAACAGACCTAGTCTCTCCAGAGCTCTCTGCTACAGAGCACACATGGGGCAATAGCTCTGAGGAGTGTTTTTTGAGGTTCCCTGGCTTGGGGAAGCCCTATCCGGGCGGTGGGGGCCTAGGCACTGTGGCCTCTTTCCACTGACTTTCCAGGTAGTATTTTCCAGCCCCTTGTGATTTTCAGCCAAATGCAGCCTGGCAGGGTCTCTTTCCTTAGAGTCATAAAAGGTAGCCCAAGGGAGTGCTTATTCAGGCTTCCCTGGTGCAAGAGGTGTTTGTCTGTTAAAAAGCCACAACAATGGGTCTGCTCCCAGGGCCTCAGTTTCCCCGTCAGAACAGACCTAGTCTCCAGAGCTCTCTGCTACAGAGCAGACATGGGGAAAAGCTCTGAGGAGTGGTTCCTTGAGGTTCACTGGCTTGGGGAATCCCTACCCTGGTGGTAGGGCCTAGGCACTGTGGCCTCTTTCACTGACTTTCCAGGTATCACATTTCAGCCCCTTGTGATTTTCAGCCAAAGACAGCCTTGCAGGGTCTCTCTTCCTTAGAGTCAAAAAGGTAGCCCAAGGGAGTGCTTATTCAAGCTTCCCTGGTGCAAGAGGTGTTTGTCTGTGAAGAAGCCAGAACAATGGCTCTGTTCCCAGGGCCTCAGTTTCCCAGTCAGAAAAGACCTAGTAGTCTCCAGAGCTCTCTGCTACAGAGCAGACATGGGGCAAAAGCTCTGAGGAGTGTTTCTTGAGGTTCCCTGCACTGCGGAAGCCCTTCCCGGGCGGTAGGGCCTAGGCACTGTGGCCTCTTTCACTGACTTTCCAGGTATCACTTCCCAGCCCCTTGTGATTTTCAGCCAAATGCAGCCTGGCAGGGTCTCTTTCCTTAGAGTCAAAAAAGGTAGCCCAAGGGAGTGCTTATTCAGGCTTCCCTGGTGCAAGAGGTGTTTGGCTGTGAAGACGCCAGAACAATGGCTCTGCTCCCAGGGCCTCAGTTTCCCCGTCAGAACAGACCTAGTCTCCAGAGCTCTCTGCTACAGAGCACACATGGGGCAATAGCTCTGAGGAGGTTCCTTGAGGTTCCCTGGCTTGGGGAAGCCCTACCCGGGCGGTTCGGCCTAGGCACTGGGCCTTTGATTTTCCCCGGCCTAGGCACTGTGGCCTCTTTCACTGACTTTCCAGTATCACTTTCCAGCCCTTTGTGATTTTCAGCCAAATGCAGCCTTGCAGGGGTCTCTTCCTTAGAGTCAAAAAGGGTAGCCCAAGGGACTGCTTATTCAGTCTTCCCTGGTGCAAGAGGTGTTTGGCTGTGAAGACGCCAGAACAATGGCTCTGCTCCCAGGGCCTCAGTTTCCCAGTCAGAACAGACCTAGTCTCCAGAGCTCTCTGCTACAGCGCAGACATGGGGAAAAAAGCTCTGAGGAGGGTTCCTTGAGGCTCCCTGCCTTGGGGAAGCCCTACCCGGGTGCTGGGGCCTAGGCACTGTGGCCTCTTTCACTGACTTTCCAGGTATCACTTCCCAGCCCCTTGTGATTTTCAGCCAGATGCAGCCTTGCAGGGTCTCTTTCCTTAGAGTCAAAAAAGGTAGCCCAAGGGACTGCTTATTCAGTCTTCCCTGGTGCAAGAGGTGTTTTTGGCTGTGAAGACGCCAGAACAATGGCTCTGCTCCCAGGGCCTCAGTTTCCCAGTCAGAACAGACCTAGTTTCCAGAGCTCTCTGCTACAGAGCAGACATGGGGGAAAAAGCGCTGTGGAGGGTGCCTTCACGTTCCAGGGCACTGTCGAAGCCTTACCTGGGCTTTGGAGCCTAGGCACTGTGGCCTCTTTCACTGACTTTCCAGGTATCACTTCCCAGCCCCTTGTGATTTTCAGCCAGATGCAGCCTTGCAGGGTCTCTTCCTTAGAGTCAAAAAAGGTAGCCCAAGGGACTGCTTATTCAGTCTTCCCTGGTGCAAGAGGTGTTTGGCTGTGAAGACGCCAGAACAATGGCTCTGCTCCCAGGGCCTCAGTTTCCCAGTCAGAACAGACCTAGTCTCCAGAGCTCTCTGCTACAGAGCAGACATGGGGAAAAAGCGCTGTGGAGGGTGCCTTCACGTTCCCGGGCACTGTCGAAGCCTTACCTGGGCTTTGGAGCCTAGGCACTGTGGCCTCTTTCACTGACTTTCCAGGTATCACTTCCCAGCCCCTTGTGATTTTCAGCCAGATGCAGCCTTGCAGGGGGTCTTTTCCTTAGAGTCAAAAAAGGTAGCCCAAGGGACTGCTTATTCAGTCTTCCCTGGTGCAAGAGGTGTTTGGCTGTGAAGACGCCAGAACAATGGCTCTGCTCCCAGGGCCTCAGTTTCCCAGTCAGAACAGACCTAGTCTCCAGAGCTCTCTGCTACAGAGCAGACATGGGGCAATAGCTCTGAGGAGGGTGCCTTCACGTGCCAGGGCACTGTCGAAGCCATACCTGGAATTTGGAGCCTAGGCACAGTGGCCTCTTTCACTGACTTTCCAGGTATCACTTCCCAGCCCCTTGTGATTTTCAGCCAGATGCAGCCTTGCAAGGTCTCTTCCTTAGAGTCAAAAAAAAAAAGGTAGCCCAAGGGACTGCTTATTCAGTCTTCCCTGGTGCAAGAGGTGTTTGGCTGTGAAGACGCCAGAACAATGGCTCTGCTCCCAGGGCCTCAGTTTCCCAGTCAGAACAGACCTAGTCTCCAGAGCTCTCTGCTACAGAGCAGACATGGGGAAAAAGCTCTGTGGAGGGTTCCTTCACGTTCCAGGGCACTGTCGAAGCCTTACCTGGGCTTTGGGGCCCTAGGCACTGTGGCCTCTTTCACTGACTTTCCAGGTATCACTTCCCAGCCCCTTGTGATTTTCAGCCAGATGCAGCCTTGCAGGGTCTCTTCCTTAGAGTCAAAAAAGGTAGCCCAAGGGACTGCTTATTCAGTCTTCCCTGGTGCAAGAGGTGTTTGGCTGTGAAGACGCCAGAACAATGGCTCTGCTCCCAGGGCCTCAGTTTCCCAGTCAGAACAGACCTAGTCTCCAGAGCTCTCTGCTACGAGCAGACATGGGGAAAAAGCTCTGAGGAGGGTTCCTTGAGGCTCCCTGCCTTGGGGAAGCCCTACCCGGGTGCTGGGGCCTAGGCACTGTGGCCTCTTTCACTGACTTTCCAGGTATCACTTCCCAGCCCCTTGTGATTTTCAGCCAGATGCAGCCTTGCAGGGTCTCTTCCTTAGAGTCAAAAAAGTAGCCCAAGGGACTGCTTATTCAGTCTTCCCTGGTGCAAGAGGTGTTTGGCTGTGAAGACGCCAGAACAATGGCTCTGCTCCCAGGGCCTCAGTTTCCCAGTCAGAACAGACCTAGTCTCCAGAGCTCTCTGCTACAGAGCAGACATGGGGAAATAGCTCTGAGGAGGGGTCCTTGAGGCTTCCTGGGCCTTGGGGAAGCCTTACCCGGGCTTTGGGGCCTAGGCACTGTGGCCTCTTTCACTGACTTTCCAGGTATCACTTCCCAGCCCCTTGTGATTTTCAGCCAGATGCAGCCTTGCAGGGTCTCTTCCTTAGAGTCAAAAAAGGTAGCCCAAGGGACTGCTTACTCAGTCTTCCCTGGTGCAAGAGGTGTTTGGCTGTGAAGACGCCAGAACAATGGCTCTGCTCCCAGGGCCTCAGTTTCCCAGTCAGAACAGACCTAGTCTCCAGAGCTCTCTGCTACAGAGCAGACATGGGGAAAAAGCGCTGTGGAGGGTGCCTTCACGTTCCAGGGCACTGTCGAAGCCTTACCTGGGCTTTGGAGCCTAGGCACTGTGGCCTCTTTCACTGACTTTCCAGGTATCACTTCCCAGCCCCTTTGTGATTTTCAGCCAGATGCAGCCTTGCAGGGTCTCTTCCTTAGAGTCAAAAAAGGTAGCCCAAGGGACTGCTTATTCAGTCTTCCCTGGTGCAAGAGGTGTTTGGCTGTGAAGACGCCAGAACAATGGCTCTGCTCCCAGGGCCTCAGTTTCCAGTCAGAACAGACCTAGTCTCCAGAGCTCTCTGCTACAGAGCAGACATGGGGAAAAAGCGCTGTGGAGGGTGCCTTCACGTTCCAGGGCACTGTCGAAGCCTTACCTGGGCTTTGGAGCCTAGGCACTGTGGCCTCTTTCACTGACTTTCCAGGTATCACTTCCCAGCCCCTTGTGATTTTCAGCCAGATGCAGCCTTTCAGGGTCTCTTTCCTTAGAGTCAAAAAAGGTAGCCCAAGGGACTGCTTATTCAGTCTTCCCTGGTGCAAGAGGTGTTTGGCTGTGAAGACGCCAGAACAATGGCTCTGCTCCCAGGGCCTCAGTTTCCCAGTCAGAACAGACCTAGTCTCCAGAGCTCTCTGCTACAGAGCAGACATGGGGAAATAACTCTGACGAGGGTGCCTTCACGTTCCAGGGCACTGTCGAAGCCTTACCTGGGCTTTGGAGCCTAGGCACTGTGGCCTCTTTCACTGACTTTCCAGGTATCACTTCCCAGCCCCTTGTGATTTTCAGCCAGATGCAGCCTTGCAGGGTCTCTTCCTTAGAGTCAAAAAAGGTAGCCCAAGGGACTGCTTATTCAGTCTTCCCTGGTGCAAGAGGTGTTTGGCTGTGAAGACGCCAGAACAATGGCTCTGCTCCCAGGGCCTCAGTTTCCCAGTCAGAACAGACCTAGTCTCCAGAGCTCTCTGCTACAGAGCAGACATGGGGAAAAAGCTCTGTGGAGGGTTCCTTCACGTTCCAGGGCACTGTCGAAGCCTTACCTGGGCTTTGGAGCCTAGGCACTGTGGCCTCTTTCACTGACTTTCCAGGTATCACTTCCCAGCCCCTTGTGATTTTCAGCCAGATGCAGCCTTGCAGGGTCTCTTCCTTAGAGTCAAAAAAGGTAGCCCAAGGGACTGCTTATTCAGTCTTCCCTGGTGCAAGAGGTGTTTGGCTGTGAAGACGCCAGAACAATGGCTCTGCTCCCAGGGCCTCAGTTTCCCAGTCAGAACAGACCTAGTCTCCAGAGCTCTCTGCTACAGCAGACATGGGGAAAAGCTCTGAGGAGGGTGTGCCTTCACGTTCCCCTGCACTTGTCGAAGCCTACCCGGGCTTTGGAGCCTAGGCACTGTGGCCTCTTTCACTGACTTTCCAGGTATCACTTCCCAGCCCCTTGTGATTTTCAGCCAGATGCAGCCTTGCAGGGTCTCTTCCTTTAGAGTCAAAAAAGGTAGCCCAAGGGACTGCTTATTCAGTCTTCCCTGGTGCAAGATGTGTTTGGCTGTGAAGAAGCCAGATGCAGCCTTGCAGGGTCTCTTCCTTAGAGTCAAAAAAGGTAGCCCAAGGGACTGCCTTATTCAGATCTTCCCTGGTGCAAGAGGTGTTTGGCTGTGAAGAACGCCAGAACAATGGCTCTGCTCCCAAGGCCTCAGTTTTCCCAGTCAGAAGCAGACCTAGTCTCCAGAGCTCTCCTGCTACAAGCCTAAGCAGACATGGGGAAATAGCTCGCTTTGGAGGGTTCCTTGAGTTCCAGCGGCTCCAGGGCCTTGGGGGGGGGGGGGGGGGGGGGGGGGGGGGGGGGGGGGGGGTAAGCCTTACCTGGGCTTTGGAGCCTAGGCACTGTGGCCTCTTTCACTGACTTTCCAGGTATCACTTCCCAGCTTTCCTTGTGATTTTCAGCCAGATGCAGCCTTGCAGGGTCTTTTCCTTAGAGTCAAAAAAGGTAGCCCAAGGGACTGCTTATTCAGTCTTCCCTGGTGCAAGAGGATGTTTGGCTGTGAAGACGCCAGAACAATGGCTTCTGCTCCCAGGGCCTCAGTTTCTTCATAGTCAGAATCAGACCTAGTCCTCCAGAGCTCTCTGCTACAGAGCAGACATGGGGAAAAAGGCGCTGTGGAGGGTGCCTTCACGTTCCAGGGCACTGTCGAAAGCCTTACCTGGGCTTTGGAGCCTAGGCACTGTGGCCTCTTTCACTGACTTTCCAGGTATCACTTCCCAGCCCCTTGTGATTTTCAGCCAGATGCAGCCTTGCAGGGTCTCTTTCGCTTAGAGTCAAAAAAAAGGTACCCAAGGGACTGCTTATTCAGTCTTGCCCTGGTGCAAGAGGTGTTTGGCTGTGAAATGACTCCAGAACCAATGGCTTGCTCCCAGGGGCCTCAGTTTCCCATTCAGAACAGACCTAAGTCTCCAGAGCTCTCTGCTACAGAGCAGACATGGGGAAAAAAGCGCTGTGGAGGGTGCCTTCACGCTTCCAGGGCCTTGTCGAAGCTTCTTACCCTGGGGCTTTGGAGCCTAGGCACTGTGGCCTCTTTCACTGACTTTCCAGGTATCACTTCCCAGCCCCTTGTGATTTTCAGCCAGATGCAGCCTTGCAGGGTCTCTTCCTTAGAGTCAAAAAAGGTAGCCCAAGGGACTGCGTATTCAGTCTTCCCTGGTGCAAGAGGTGTTTTGGCTGTGAAGACGCCAGAACAATGGCTCTGCTCCCAGGGCCTCAGTTTCCCAGTCAGAACAGACCTAGTCTCCAGAGCTCTCTTCTGCTGAGAGCAAAAAGACATGGGGAAAAGCTTCTGAGGAGGGTGCCCTTCAGAGCTCCCAGGGCTTTGGGGAATCCCCTACCTGGGTCTTTGGGGAGTCCTAAGAGGCACTGTGGCCTCTTTCACTGACTTTCCAGGTATCACTTCCCCAGCCCCTTGTGATTTTCAGCCAGATGCAGCCTTGCCAGGGTCTCTTCCTTAGAGTCAAAAAAGGTAGCCCAAGGGACTGCTTATTTCAGTCTTTCCCTGGTGCAAGAGGTGTTTGGCTGTGAAGACGCCAGAACAATGCTCTCTGCTCCCAGGGCCTCAGTTTTCCCATTCAGAACAGACCTAGTCTCCAGAGCTCTCTGCTACAGAGTAGACATGGGGAAAAAGCTCTGTGGAGGGTGCCCTTCACGTTCCCTGCGCACTTGGGGAAGCCTTACCCGGGTGCTGGGGCCTAGGCACTGTGGCTGGGATCTTTCACTGACTTTCCAGGTATCACTTCCCAGCCCCTTGTGATTTTCAGCCAGATGCAGCCTTGCAGGGTCTCTTCCTTAGAGTAAAAAAAGGTAGCCCAAGGGACTGCTTATTCAGTCTTCCCTGGTGCAAGAGGTGTTTGGGCTGTGAAGACGCCAGAACAATGGCTCCTGCTTCCCAGGGCCTCAGTTTCCCAGTCAGAACAGACCTAGTCTCCAAGCTCTCTGCTACAGAGCAGACATGGGGAAAAGAGCGCTCTGAGGAGGGTTCGGCTTCAGGTTGATACCAGGGCCTTGGTGGAAGCCCTACACTGGTGGGCCTGGAAAGCCTCAGGCACTGTGGCCTCTTTCCACTGACTTTCCATGGTATCACTTCCCAGCCCCTTGTGATTTTCAGCCAGATGCAGCCTTGCAGGATCTCTTCCTTAGATCAAAAAAGGTAGCCCAAGGGACTGCTTATTTTCAGTCTTCCCTGGTGCAAGAGGTGTTTGGCTGTGAAGACCTTCGCCAGAAACAATGGCTCTGCTCCCAGGGCTTCAGTTTCCCAGTCAGAACAGACCTAGTCTCCAGAGGCTCTCTGCTTCAGAGCAGACAATGGGGAAAAAGCGCATCTGGAGGGTTCCCTTCACGTTCCAGGGCACTGTCGAAGCCTTACCTGGGCTTTGGAGCCTAGGCACTGTGGCCTCTTTCCACTGACTTTCCAGGTATCACTTCCCAGCCCCCTTGTGATTTTCAGCCAGATGCAGCCTGGCAGGGTCTTTTCCTTAGATGTCAAAAAAGGTAGCCCAAGGGACTGTGCTTATTCTTCTTCCCTGGTGCAAGAGGGGTGATTTGGCTGTGAAGGAACACGCCAGAACAATGGCTCTGCTCCCAGGGCCTCAGTTTCCCAGTCCAGAACAGACCTAGTCTCCAGAGCTCTCTGCTACAAAGAGCAGAACATGGGGAAATAGATTCTGTGAAGGGTTCCTTCACTGCTCCCATTCAATGGAAAGCCCTAACTCTATTGCTGGGGACTAGGCCACTGTGGCCTCTTCCCTGTACTTTCCAGGCATCACTTCCCAGCCCCTTGTCATTTAACCCAGAAGATGCAGCCCTTCTCAGGAGTCTCTTCCTTAGAGTCAAAAAAGGTAGCCCTCTGCTTATTTAGTCTACCTTGGTTCAAGAGCACAGGCTGTGCGAAGACGCCAGGAACAATGGCATTACTCCCAGGGCCTCAGTTTCCCTTTCAACAAACAGACCTAACTCCCCTAGCTCCTGTTACCTGCAGACATTTTCCTAGGGCTCTTGAGGGTAGCCTTTCAGTTTCCAGGGCACTCTCGAAGCCTTACCTGCTGGGCTTTGGAGACTAGGCACTGTGGCTTCCCTTTTCACTGGACTTTCCAGGTATTCATTTTCCCAGCCCAGAAAAACCATCTGGCCAGATGCAAGCCTTTGCAGGGTCTCTTTCCTTAGAGTCAAAAAAATGTAGCCCAAGGGAACCCCTGCTTATTCAGTCTTCCCTGGTGCATTGAAGAGGTTTTTTGGCTGTGAAGACGCCAGAACAGTGGCTCCTGCCTCCCAGGGCCTCTTCCTCTTTTATTCTCCCAGTCAGAAACAGACCTAGTCTCCAGAGCTCTCTGCTACACATCAGCAGACATGGGGAAAAAGCTCTGAGGAAGGGTTCCTTGAGAGCTCCAGGCACTTGTTCAAAGGTGCCTTACTGGGCCTGGGGCCCCCTTTGGAAAGCCTAGGGCCACTGTGGCCTCTTTTACTGACTTTCCAGGTATCACTTCCCAGCCCCCCCCTTGTGATTTTTATTTCAAGCCAATGCAGCCTTGCAGGGTCGGTCTCTTCCTTTATAGTCAAAAAAGGTAGGCCCAAGGGACTGGCGTTATTCAGTCTTTCCCCTGAAGTGCAAAGAGAGTTATGGTGGCTGTGAAGTAAAGCGCCAGAACAGATTGGCTCTGCTCCCAGGCCTCAGTTTTCCCCAGTCAGAAACCAGAGGCTTAGTTTCGGGCAGAGCTCTCTCAGTACAGAGCACACATTGGTCAAGTAGCTATGCACACATTTGGCAATAGCTCTCGCGGACATGTTTCCATGAGGCTTCCCGCCTGGCTTGTTGCGGACGCAGGGTGGCCCTAGATACCCCCGCGGGTCGTCGTTGTTCCTAGGCACTTTGGCCTCAATTACACTGACTAATACCATGTACACATTTTCCACGCAACGAGCTGTGATGTTTCCCACCAATGGCAACGTAGCAGGTGTCTCTTCACCTAGGGTACAAAATAGGTAATCCCTGAGAAACTAGGCTTATTCAGGAATGTGGCTTCCTCTGGTGTGCAAGTTGGGTGGATGTCTGTTAATAAAACCAGGACAAAGGGTCGCTACGCGAAGGGCATTCAGTTATCCCTCAGTCTAGAAACAGAGACCTAGTGTACTAGAGCACTCTGCTACAGATGCCACATTGGGTCAGATAATATCTCATGAGTGAGTGTTCCTTCATAAGGGACTCCGGACGCCTTGGTGGAAAGGCCCTGACCCTGGCAAGCTTTGGGGGCTAGGCAAAGGGTGGTCTCTACGATTCTCACTAGACTTTTCCATCGGTTAATCACTTATCCGCAGTCCACTTGTGATTTCGCATAGATCCAAAGTCAGTCCTTTGCAGGGAACTCATCCGTAGAAGTCAACAAAAAAGGATTAGCACCCAAAGGATCTGCAATTATATCAGTGTCTCCATCCTGGAGCAAGACTAGTTTTCGTCTAGTTACGAAGCCACAAGCAAGGGTATTCAACTCGTAGTAGGGCTCAGTTTTCTCAGTCCGAACAGGACCTGTAGCGTACCCTCAGGCTATATCTGCTAGCATAAGTCAGGACGAGGGGAAAATAAAAACAATGTATGCAATGAAGCTCTGAGGAGTTTTTCCTTGAGGCGTCCCATGCCTTTGGGGAAGGCCCTACACCCCGGTGACTGGTGCCTTAGGCACGTCGTGCCCTCTTCCACGTGACATTTATTCCAGGTAGCAACTTCCCAGCCCCTTGTGATTTTTCAGCCAGATGCAGGCCTGCAAGTTTCTTTCTCACCTTTCCCATGAGAGGTCAGAAAAAGGTAGGCTCCAAGTGGACAAGCTTATTCAAAGCTGATTTCTCTGGTGTCAGATGTGTTTTCGGCAGTGTAAGACTGCGCCAGAACAATGGCTCGCTCACCCAGGGCCTCTCACAGTTTCCCCGCAGTATTCAGGGACAAGACGCTAAGCTCTCCAGATGCTCTCTGCTAGAGAGCACAAACCTTGGTGGCATAAGAAGCTCAGATAAGTGTTCCCCCTTGAGGTCAGCCCTTGCCTTGGGACTTGGCCCTAACAACGGGCCAACTTGGCTAGGGGACCATATGCACTGGAGGCCGTCTTGTCAACTTGATTTCTGGTATCATACTTCCCAAGCCCCTTGTATTTTCAGCCAGATGGCACGCCTTGCAGGGTATCTTCGCTTAGGGGGGGGGGGGGGGGGGATGGGGGGGAGTCCAACAAAGAAGCTAGGGCCCAAGGTACTTGTCTTATTAAGGCTTCGCCTGGTACCGTCGCTAAGTGGTTGATGTAATTCTATTTAAGGACGGCCATAAAGCAATGAAATCTGCTCCCAGGGCCCCATCAGTGTTTTCCAGTCATGAACAGAACCTAGGGTATCTCCAGAGCGCCCTCTGGCTCACAGCAGCACGAGTACATGAGCGCAAATAGGTCTGATAGAGGGTGTCCTGAGGTTTCCCCTGCCTTGCGGAACTCTACCTACCCGCGTGGGGCCGTGGGGTCCTAAGGCACTGTGGCGTCGTTCCAACTGACTTATCCAAGTAATGCACTTCCAGCCGCCCGAGTCTGTCCTTGCGCCCTTGTGATATTTCAGCCACAGCGGTCAGCCTGTCGGGGTCTCTTCCGCTTTAGAGTCATAAAAAGGTTAGCCCAAGGGGAATGCATATTCAAGCTTCCCTGGTGCAAGAGGTGTTTGGTCTAGTTAAGAAGTTTCAGAAGCAATGGGTCTGTTGCTCCCATGGGCTCTCAGTTTCCGTCAGAAAGAGTACACTAGCTAGTCTCTCAGAGCTCACTGCTACCAGTAAGCAGCAAACACATGGGGAACAAATAGCTCTGAGGAGTCTGTTCCCGTGAGCGTTCCTGGGCACTGGAGGATAAGCCTACCTGGGCGGTAGGAGCCTAGGCTTGTGGCCTCTTTCACTGACTTTCCGCAGTATCGACCTGACTCAGCCCTTGTGAATTTTCAGTGCCAGAAGTTCCCTTGCCCTTTCCCGCCTTGCTGATCTTCCTTAGAGTCAACAAAGGAAGCCCGTAGGGGAGTGCTTATTCAGTCTTCTTCTGGTGCAGGAGGTGTTTTGGCTGTTAAGTCGCCACAAGCAAATGCTGGGTTGCACCAGTGCCTGCAGTTTCCCAGTCAGAACAGAGAGATACCTTCTCTTCTCCAGGAGCATCTCTGCTACACAAGAAGTCACGACATGGGGCAATAGCTCCTGGAGGAGTGTTTCTTGAGGTTTCCCTGGGCTGGGGAAGTAGCTAACCGGGCGGTGGGCCTAGGCACTGTTGGGCCTCTTCACTCACTGAATTTCCAGGGTAGCACTTTCCAGCCCCTTGTGTGATTTTCAGCCAAATGCAGCCTGGCAGGGTCTCTTGCCTTAGAGTCCATAAAGGGTTCAGCCCAAGGGGAGTGCTTATTCAGTCTTCCTGGTGTGCAAGAGGTGTTTTGTCTGTTAAGAAGCCAGCCACAACAATGGGTCTGCTTCCGCCAGGGCCTGCAGTTTCCAGTCAGAAACCAAGACCTAGTCTCCAGAGGCTCTCTGCTACAGAGCAAGACATGGGGGTTCAAATAGCTCTGGAGGAGTGTTCCTTGAGGTTCCCTGGCTTGGTGGAGAAGCCTTACCTGGGCTTTGGGGCCTAGGCACTCGTGGCCGAGGCTCTTTCATCACTGACTTTCCAGGTAGCAACTTCCCAGCCCCTTGTGATTTTCAGCCAGATGCAGCCTGGCAGGTCTCACTTTCCTTAGAGTCAAAAAAGGTAGCCCAAGGGACTGCTTATTCAGTCTTTCCTGGTGCAAAAACGGGTGTTTGGCTGTTGAAGAAGGGGCCAAACAATGGGTCTGCTCCCAGGGCCTCTAGTTTCCCAGTCAGAACAGACCTAGTATCCAGAGCTCTCTGCTGCAGACAGAAGCACACATGGGGGTCAAAAGCTCTGGAGGAGTGTGCCTTGAGCGTTTCCAGGGTCACTTGGGCTAGGAAGCCCTTACCGTAGGCTTTGGGCCTAGGCACTGTGGCCTCTTTCACTGACTTTCCAGGTAGCACTTCCCAGCCCCTTGTGATTTTCAGCCAGATGCAGCCTTGCAGGGTCTCTTCCCTTAGAGTCATCATAAAAGGTAGCCCAAGGGAAAGTGCTTATTCAGGCTTCCCTGGTGCAAGAGGTGTTTGGCTGTTAAGACGCCAACAGCAATGGGTCTGTTCCAGGGGGCCTCAGTTTCCAGTCAGAACAGACCTAGTAGTCTCCAGAGCTCTCTGCTTACAGAGCACACATGGGGGCAATAGCTCTGAGGAGTGTTTCCTTGAGGTTCCCTGGCTTGGGGAAGCCCTACCCGGGCGGTTGGGCCTAGGCACTGTGGCCTCTTCCACTGACTTTCCAGGTAGCACTTTCCAGCCCCTTGTGATTTTCAGCCAAAGACAGCCTGGCAGGGTCTCTTCCTTAGAGTCATAAAAGGTAGCCCAAGGGAGTGCTTATTCAGGCTTCCCTGGTGCAAGAGGTGTTTGTCTGTTAAGAAGCCACAAAAACAATGGGTCTGCTCCCAGGGCCTCAGAGTTACCAGTCAGAACAGACCTAGTCTCCCAGAGCTCTCTGCTACAGAGCACACATGGGGCAATAGCTCTGAGGAGTGTTTCCTTGAGGTTCCCTGGCTTGGGGGAAGCCCTACCCCGGATGGGCCTAGGCACTGTGGCCTAAACTTTTCCACTGGGTGCCTAGGCACTGTGGCCTCTTCCACTGACTTTCCAGGTAGCACTTTCCAGCCCCTTGTGATTTTCAGCCAAAGGCAGCCTGGCAGGGTCTCTTCCTTAGAGTCATAAAAGGGGTAGCCCAAGGGAGTGGCTTATTCAAGCTTCCCTGGTGCAAGAGTGTGTTTGGCTGTTTAAGAAGCCACAAATAAATGGGTCTGCTCCCAGGGCCTCAGTTTTCCCAGTCAGAACAGACCTAGTACTTTCCAGAGCTCTCTGCTACAGAGCACACATGGGGCAATAGCTCTGAGGGCGAGTGTTTCCTTGAGGTTCCCTGGCTTGGGGAAGCCCTACCTAGTGTTGGTCTCTCCCTGGGGCCTAGGGCCTACAATGTGCCTCTTCCACTGACTTTCCAGGTAGCACTTTCCAGCCCCTTGTGATTTTTCAGCCAAAGGCAGCCTGGCAGGGTCTCTTCCTTAGAGTCATAAAAGGTAGCCCAAGGGAGTGCTTATTCAAGTCTTCCCTGGTGCAAGAGGTGTTTGTGTGTTAAGAAGCCAGAACAATGGGTCTGCTCCAGGGCCTCAGTTTCCCAGTCAGAACAGACCTAGTAGCAATCTCCAGAGCTCTCTGCTAGACAGAGCACACATGGGGCAATAGCTCTGAGGAGTGGTTCCTTGAGGTTCCCTGGCTTGGGGAAGCCCTACCCGGGCGGTGGGGGCCTAGGCACTGTGGCCTCTTCCACTGACTTTCCAGGTAGCACTTTCCAGCCCCTTGTGATTTTTCAGCCTTGTGAAACTCAGAGCCAAATGCAGCCTGGCAGGGTCTCTTCCTTAGAGTCATAAAAGGGTAGCCCAAGGGAGTGCTTATTCAAGCTTCCCTGGTGCAAGAGGGGTGTTTGTCTGTTAAGAAGCCACAAGAACAATGGGTCTGCTCCCAGGGCCTCAGTTTCCCAGTCAGAACAGACCTAGTCTCCAGAAGCTCTCTGCTACAGAGCACACATGGGGCAAATAGCTCTGAGGAGGTTTCCTTGAGGTTCCCTGGCTTGGGGAAGCCCTACCCGGGGGTGGTGGGGCCTAGGCACTGTGGCCTCTTCCACTGACTTTCCAGGTAGCACTTTCCAGCCCCTTGTGATTTTCAGCCAAATGCAGCCTGGCAGGGTCTCTCTTCCTTAGAGTCATAAAAAAGGTAGCCCAAGGGAGTGCTTATTCAAGCTTCCCCTGTTGTTGCAAAGAGGTGTTTGTCTGTTAAGAAGCCAGAAACAATGGGTCTGCTCCCAGGGCCTCAGTTTCCCCAGTCAGAACAGACCTAGTCTCTCCAGAGCTCTCTGCTACAGAGCACACATGGGGGGAATAGCTCTGAGGAGTGTTGCCTTGAGGTTCCCTGGCTTGGGGAAGCCCTACCCGGGCGGTGGGGCCTAGGCACTGTGGCCTCTTCCACTGACTTTCCAGGTAGCACTTTCCAGCCCCTTGTGATTTTCAGCCAAATGCAGCCTGGCAGGGTCTCTTCCTTAGAGTCATAAAAGGTAACCCAAGGGAGTGCTTATTCAAGCTTCCCTGGTGCAAGAGGTGTTTGTCTGTTAAGAAGCCACAACAATGGGTCTCTGCTCCCAGGGCCTCAGTTTCCCCAGTCAGAACAGACCTAGTAGTCTCCAGAGCTCTCTGCTACAGAGCACACATGGGGGCAATAGCTCTGAGGAGTGTTTTTTTGAGGTTCCAGGGCTTGGGGAAGCCCTACCCGGTCGGGTGGGGCCCTAGGCACTGTGGCCTCTTTCACTGACTTTTCCAGGTAGCACTTTCCAGCCCCTTGTGATTTTCAGCCAAAGGGCCAGCCTGGCAGGGTCTCTTCCTTAGAGTCAAAAAAGGTAGCCCAAGGGAGTGCTTATTCAGGCTTCCCTGGTGCAAGAGGTTTTTGGCTGTTAAGAAGCCACAACAATGGGTCTGCTCCCAGGGCCTCAGTTTCCCAGTCAGAACAGACCTAGTCTCCAGAGCTCTCTGCTACAGAGCACACATGGGGCAATAGCTCTGAGGAGGGTTCCTTGAGGTTCCCTGGCTTGGGGGAAGCCCTACCCGGGCGGTGGGGCCTAGGCACTGTGGCCTCTTCCACTGACTTTCCAGGTAGCACTTTTCCAGCCACTTATGATTTTCAGCCAGAGTGCAGCCTGGCAGGGTTCTCTTCCTTAGAGTCATAAAAGGTAGCCCAAGGGAAGTGCTTATTCAGGCTTCCATGGTGCAAGAGGTGTTTGTCTGTTAAGAAGCCACAAACAATGGGTCTGCTCCCAGGCCTCAGTTTCCCAGTCAGGAACAGACCTAGTCTCCAGAGCTCTCTGCTACAGAGCACACATGGGGCAATAGCTCTGAGGAGTGTTCCTTGAGGGTCCCCTGGCTTGGGGAAGCCCTACCCGGGGTGGTGGGGCCTAGGCACTGTGGCCTTCTTCCACTGACTTTCCAGGTAGCACTTTCCAGCCCCCGTTGTGATTTTCAGCCAAATGCAGCCTGGCAGGTCTCTTCACTTAGAGTCATAAAAGGTAGCCCAAGGGGAGTGCTTATTCAAGCTTTCCCTGGTGCAAGAGGTGTTTGTCTGTTAAGAAGAAGCCACAAACAATGGGTCTGCTCCCAGGGCCTCAGTTTCCCAGTCAGAACAGACCTAGTCTCCAGAGCTCTCTGCTACAGAGCACACATGGGGCAATAGCTCTGAGGAGTGTTCCTTGAGGTTCCCTGGCTTGGGGAAGCCCTACCCGGGCGGTGGGGCCTAGGCACTGTGGCCTCTTCCACTGACTTTCCAGGTTAGCACTTTCCAGCCCCTTGTGATTTTCAGCCAAAGGCAGCCTGGCAGGGTCTCTTTCTTTAGTCAATAAAAGGTAGCCCAAGGGAGTGCTTATTCAGGCTTCCCTGGTGCAAGAGGTGTTTTGTCTGTTAAGAAGCCACAACAATGGATCTGCTCCCAGGGGCCTCCTCAGTTTCCCAGTCAGAACAGACCTAGTAGTCTCCAGAGCTGGCTGCTACAGAGCACACATGGGGCAAATAGCTCTGAGGAGTGTTCCTTGATGTTCCCTGGCTTGGGGAAGCCCTACCCGGGCGGGTGGGGCCTAGGCACTGTGGCCTCTTCCACTGACTTTCCAGGTAGCACTTTTATCAGCCCCTTGTAATTTTCAGCCAAAGACAGCCTGGCAGGGTCTCTTCCTCAGAGTCATAAAAGGTAGCCCAAGGGAGTGCTCATTCAAGCTTCCCTGGTGCAAAAGGTGTTTGTCTGTTAAGAAGCCACAGCAATGGGTCTGTTCCGAGGGCCCTCAGTTTCCAGTCAGAAAAGACCTAGTAGTCTCCAGAGCCCTCTGATACAGAGCACACATAGGGGGCAATAGCTCTGAGGAGTGTTTTCTTGAGGTTCCCTGGCTTGCGGAAGCCCTTCCTCGGGCGGTAGGGCCTAGGCACTGTGGCCTCTTCCACTGAATTTCCAGGTAGCACTTTCCAGCCCCTTGTGATTTTCAGCCAAATGACAGCCTGGCAGGGTCTCTTTCTTACAGCCATAAGAGGTCACCCAAGGGAGT
>JAGTYA010000199.1:0-38755 GCA_024291935.2 Okapia johnstoni | reverse complement strand
AAGGAGGATTGAATCATAACTTTGTTGGGCTGCCTTTTCTCCCTCCAAGGAAGACGCCCTCCTAGGCCGCATTCGGGCTGAAAATCACATTGGACGGGGACGTGCTAGCTGGGAAGTCAGTTTTTAGCGGGTGGATCGCCTAGGCACCACTTCCCGGGCCAGGCTTCCCCAGTGCCCGGGAACGTCAGGGTAGCCTCCACACCGATGTTTCCCAATGTGTGCCCTGTAGCAGAGGGCTCGCGAAACTAGGCCTGGTCTAAGTAGGACACTGAGGTCCTGGGAGGAACCCTTGGTTGTGGCTTCTGAACAGCCCAACACTTGATGCAGGTAGGCGGATTGAATCAGCACTTACTTGGACTGCATTTGCTCCCTCAAAGAAGACAGCCTGCCTGGCCGCATTTGACCTGAAATTCACATTGGACTGGGAAGTGCTAGCTGGGTAGTCAGTTTTCAGCAGCTGGAGCGCCTAATCCCCACTTCCAGGGTAGGGCTTTCCCAGTGCCCGGGAACGTCAAGGCAGCCTCCACACCACTGTTTCCCCAAGTGTGCTCTGTAGCAGAGAGCTCGTGCGACTAGGCCTGGTCTGACTTGGGAAGTCAAGCCCTGGAATACCCCAGTGTTTTGTTGTCTGAAGAGCTTCTCTCTTGCCCCGCGAGGGAAACCTGAAAACGACTCTCTGGGGCTGCCTTTCCTCCCTGCAAGGAAGAGAGCCTGCCGAGCCTGCACAGGGTACAGGTGCCATCGGGCTGGGAAGTGCTAGCTGCGAAGTCAGTTTATAGCGGCCAGAGCACCCAGGCTCCATTTCCCAGGTAGGGCTTTCCCAGTGCCCGTGAACGTCAAGGCACCCTCCACAACTTTGTTTCCCAATGTGTGCTCTGTAGCAGAGAGCTTGCGAGACTAGGCCTGGTCTGACTAGGAAACTGAAGCTCTGGAATCAGACCCATTTTGTGGCCTCTGAACAGCCCCACACTTGCTGTTGAAAGGAGGATTGAATCAGCACTCTGTTGGGCTGCCTTTTCTCCTTCCAAGGAAGACGGCCTGCTAGGCCGCATTTGGTCTCAAAATCACATTTGACGGAGAAGTGCTAGCTGGGAAGTCAGTTTTAAGTGGATGGAGCGCTTAGGCCCCACTTCCCGGGTAGGGCTTCCCCAGTGCCCGGGAAAGTGTCAGGGCACCCTCCACACTGTTGTTTACCAATGTGTGCTCTATAGCAGAGAGCTCTTGAGACTAGGTCTGTTCTGACTGGGAAACTGAGGCCCTGCGAGCAGACCCATTGTTGTGGATTCTTCACAGACAAACACCTCGTGCACCTGGGAAGATTGAATAAGCACTCCCTTGGGCTACCTTTTATGACTCTAAGGAAGACACCCTGCCTGGCTGCCTTTGGCTGAAAATCACAAGGGGCTGGAAAGTACTACCTGTAAAGTCAGTTGTAGGGGCCATAGTGCTTAGTTCTCAATCCCCGGTAACGCTTCGACAGTGCCCTGGAACATGAAGGTACCCTCCACAGCGCTTTTTCCACATGTCTGCTCTGTAGCAGAGAGCTCTTGAGACTAGGCCTGGTCTGACTGGGAAACTGAGGCCTGGAGGCAAAACCATTGTTGTGGTGTCTTAACCGCCAAACAACTCTTGCACCTGGGAAGACTGAATAAGCACTCCCTTGGGCTACCTATTATGACTCTAAGGAAGAGACCCTGCCAGGCTGCCTTTGGCTGAAAATTACAAGGGCCTGGAAAGTGCTACCTGGAAAGTCAGTGGAAGAGGCTACATTGCCTAGGCCACAGCGCCCAGGTAGGGCTTCCCCAAGCCAGGGAACCTCAAGGAACACTCCTCAGAGTTTTGCCCATGTGTGCTCTGTAGCAGAGAGCTCTTGAGACTAGGTCTGTACTGACTGGGAAACTGAGACCCTGGGAGCAGACCCATTGTTGTGGCTTCATCACAGAAAAACACCTCTTGTACCAGGGAAGATTGAATAAGCACTACATTGGGCTACCTTTTATGACTCTAAGGAAGACACACTGCCAGTCTGTCTTTGGCTGAAAATCACAACGGGCTGGAAAATGCTACCTGGAAAGTCAGTTGTAGGGGCCATAGTGCCTAGGTCCCAAAGCCCAGGTAAGGCTTCCACAGTGCCCTGGAACGTGAAGGCACACTCCACAGCGATTTTCCCACCTGTCTGCTCTGTAGCACAGAGCTCTGGAGATTAGGCCTGGCCTGACTGGGAAACAGAGGCCTGGAGGCCAACCCATTGTTGTGGTGTCTTAACAGCCAAATACCTCTTGCACAATGGAAGATTGAATAAGCACTTCCTTGGGCTACCTTTTAAGACTCTAAGGAAGAGACCCTGCCAGGCTGCCTTTGGCTGAAAATCACAAGGGTCTGGAAATTGCTACCTGGAAAGTCAGTGAAAGAGTCCACAGTGCCAAGGCCCCAGCACCCAGGTAGAGCTTCCGCAATCCCGGAAACCTCAAGGAACACTCCTCAGAGCTACTGCCCCATGTGTGCTCTGTAGCAGAGAGCTCTTGAAACTAGGTCATTTCACACTGGGAAACTGAGTCCCTGGGCGCAGACCCATTGTTGTGGTTTCTTTACAGAAAAACACCTCTTGCACCAGGGAAGATTGAATAAGCACCCCTTGGGCTACCTTTTACGACTCTAAGGAAGAGAACCTGAAATGCTGCTTTGGGGCTGAAAATCACAACGGGCATGGAAGTACTACCTGGAAAGTCAGTTGGAGTGGCCATAGTGCCTAGGTCCCAAAGCCCACGTAAGCCTTCGAAAGTGCCCTGGAACTTGAAGGCACCCTCCATATCGCTTTTTCCACATGTCTGCTCTGTAGCAGAGAGCTCTGGAGACTAGGCCTGGTCTCACTGGGAAACTGAGTCCTGGAGGCAAACCCTTTGTTGTTGCGTCTTAACAGCCAAACACCTCTTGCACCAGGGAAGATTGAATAAGCCCTCCATTGGGCTACCTTGTATGACTCTAAAGAAGAGACCCTGCCAGTCTGCCTTTGGCTGAAAATCACAAGGAGCTGGAAAGTGCTACCTGGAAAGTCAGTGGAAGAGGCCACAGTGCCCAGGCCCCAGCGCCCGGGTAGGGCTTCCCCAAGCCAGGGAACTTCAAGGAACACTCCTCAGAGATATTGCCCAATGTGTGTTCTGTAGCAGAGAGCTCTTGAGACTAGGTCTGTTCTGACTGGGAACCTGAGGCTCTGGGAGCAGAACCATTCTTGTGGCTTCTTCAAAGACAAACTCCTCTTGCACAAGGGAAGATTGAATAAGGACTTCCATAGGCTACGTTTTATGACGCTAAGGAAGAGACCCTGAAATGCTGCTTTGGGGATGAAAATCACAAGGGGCTGGGAAGTGCTTCCTGGAAAGTCAATTTTAGGGGCCATATTGCCTAGGTCCCAAAGCCGAGGTAAGGCTTCGACAGTGCCCAGGAACGTGAAGGCACCCTCCACAGCGTGTTTTCCACATGTCTGCTCTGTAGCAGGGAGCTCTGGAGGCTAGGCCTGGTATGAATGGGAAACTGAGGCCTGTAGGCAAACCCATTGTTGTCGCGTCTTAACAGCCAAAAACCTCTTGCATCAGGGAAGATTGAATAAGCACTCCCTTGGGCTACCTTTTATGACTCTAAGGAAGACACCCTGCCAGGCTGCCTTTGGCTGAAAATCACAAGGGGCTGGGAAGTGCTACCTGGAAAGTCAGTTGTAGGGGCCATAGTGCCTAGGTCCCAAAGCCCAGGTAATGCTTCAACAGTGCCTTGGAACGTGAAGGCACCCTCCACAGCGCTTTTTCCACATGTCTGCTCTGTAGAAGAGAGCTATGGAGACTAGGCCTGGTCTGACTGGGAAACTGAGGCCTGGAGGCAAAAACATTGTTGTGTGGTGTCTTAAAAGCCAAACACCTCTTGCATTTGGGAAGATTGAATAAGCACTCCCTTGGTCTACCTTTTCTGACTCTAAGCAAGAGATCCTGCCAGGCTGCCTTTGGCTGAAAATCACAAGGGGCTGAAAAGGTCTACCTGGAAAATCAGAGGAAGAGGCCACAGTGCCTAGGCCACAACACCCGGGTAGGGCTTCTCCAAGCCAGGGAACCTCAAGAACACTCCTCAGAGCTATTGCCCCAAGTGTGCTCTGTAGCAGAGAGCTTCTTGAAATTAGGTCTGTTCTGACTGGGCAACTGAGGCCCTGGGAGCAGACCCATTGTTGTGGCTTCTTCACGAACACCTCTGGCACCAGGGAAGATTGAATAAGCACTCCCTTGGGCTACCTTTTATGAATCTATGGAAGACACCCTGCCAGGATGCCTTTGGCTGAAAATCACAAGGGGCTGGGAAGTGCTACCTGGACAGTCAGATGAAGGGGCCATAGTGCCTAGGTCCCAAATCCCAGGTAAGGCTTCGACAGTGCCCTGGAACCTGAAGGCACCCTCCACAGCACATTTTCCACATGTTTTCTCTGTAGCAGAGAGCTCTGGAGACTACGCCTGGTCTGAAAGGGAAACTGAGGCCTGGAGGCAAACCCATTGTTGTGGTGTATTAACAGCCAAACACTACTTGCACCAGGGAAGACTGAATAAAAACTCCCTTGGGCTACCTTTTATGACTCTAAGGAAGAGACCCTGCCAGGCTGCCTTTGCCTGAAAATCAAAAGGGGCTGGAAAGTTCTTCCTGGAAAGTCAGTGGAAGAGGCCACAGTGCCTAGGCCCCAGCGCCCGGGTAGGGCTTCCCAAAGCCAGGGAACCTCAAGGAACACACCTCAGAGCTATTGCCCCATGTCTGCTCTGTAACAGAGAGCTCTTGAGACTAGGTCTGTTCTGAATGGGCAACTGAGGCCCTGGAAGCAGACCCATTGTTGTGGCTTCTTCACAGACAAACACCTCTTGTACCAGGGAAGATTGAATAAGCACACCCTTGGGCTACCTTTTATGACTCTAACGAAGAGACCCTGAAACGCTGCTTTGGGGCTGAAAATCACAAGGGGCTGGAAAGTGCTACCTGGAAAGTCCGTTGCAGGGGCCATAGTGCCTAAGTCCCAAAGCCCAGGCAAGGCTTCGACAGTGCCCTGGAATGTGAAGGCACCATCCACAGCGCTTTTTCCACATGTTTCCTCTGTAGCAGAGAGGTTTGGAGACTAGGCCTGGTCTGACTGGAAAACTGAGGCCTGGAGGCAAACCCATTGTTGTGAAGTATTAACAGCCAAACCATACTTGCGCCAGGGAGAGATTGAATAAGCACTCCCTTGGGCTACCGTTTATGACTCTAAAGAAGAGACATCCTGCCACGCTGCCTTTGGCTGAAAACCACAAGGGGCTGGAAAATGAAAATGCTCCCTGGAAAGTCAGTTGTAGGGGCCATAGTGCCTAGGTTCCAAAGCCCAGGTAAGGCTTCGACCGTGCCCTGGAACGTGAAGGCACCCTCCACAGCGCTTTTTTTCCCATGTCTGCTCTGTAGCAGAGAGCTCTGGTAAATAGGCTAAGTCTGACTGGGAAACTGAGGCCTGGAGGCAAACCCATTGTTGTGGCGTCTTTACAGCCAAGCACCTATTACCCCAGGGAAGATTGAATAAGCACTCCCTTGGGCTACCTTTTATGACTCTAAGGAAGAGACCCTGAAACGCTCCTTTGGGGCTGAAAATCAAAAGGGGGTGGGAAGTGCTACCTAGAAAGTCAGTTGCAGGGGCCATAGTGCCTAGGTCCCAAAGCCCAGGTAAGGCTTCGACAGTGCCCTGGAACGTGAAGGCACCCTCCACAGCGCTTTTTCCAATGTCTGCTCTGTAGCAGAGAGCTCTGGAGACTAGGCCTGGTCTGACGGGGAAACTGAGGCCTGGAGGCAAACCCATTGTTGTGGTGTTTAACAGCCAAACACCTCTTGCACCTGGGAAGATTGAATAAGCACTCCTTTGGGCTACCTTTCATGACTCTAAGGAAGAGAGTCTGCCATGCTGCCCTTGGCTGAAATTCACAAGGGTCTGGAAAGTGCTACCTGGAAAGTCAGTGGAAGAGGCCACAATGGCTATGCACCAGCGCCCGGTTAGGGCTTCCCCAAGCCAGTCAACCTCAAGGAACACTCCTCAGAGCTATTGCCCCATGTGTGCTCTGTAGCAGAGAGCTCTTGAGACTAGGTCTATTCTGACTGGGAAACTGAGGCCCTGAGAGTAGACCCATTGTTTTGGCTTCTTCACACACAAACACCTCTTGCACCAGGGAAAACTGAATAAGCACTACCTCGGGCTACCTTTTATGACTCTAAGGAAGAGACCCTGAAACGCTCCTTTGGGGCTGAAAATCAAAAGGGGCTGGGAAGTGCTACCTGAAAAGTCAGTTGTAGGGGCCATATTGCCTAGGTTCCAAAGCCCAAGTAAGGATTCGACAGTGCCCTGGAAGTGAAGGCACCCTCCAAAGCGCTAATTCCACATGTCTGGCTGTAGCAGAAAGCTCTGGAGACAAGGCCTGGTCTGAATGGGAAACTGAGTCCTGGAGGAAAAACCATTGTTGTGGCGTCTTAACAGCCAGACACCTCTTGCACCAGGGAAGATTGAATAAGCCCTCCCTTGGGCTCCTTTCTAAGGAAGAGACCCTGAAACGCTGCTTTGGGGCTGAAAATCACATGGGTCTGGGAAGTGCTACCTGGGAAGTCCGTTTGTAGGGTCCATAGCGATTAGGGCCCACCGCCCTGGTAAGGATTGTCAGTTCCCTGGAACGTAAAGGCACCATCCACAGAGATTTTTCCACAGGTCTGCTCTGTAGCAGAGAGCTCTGGAGACTAGGCTTGGTCTGACTCGGAAACAGAGGCCTGGAGGCAAACCCATTGTTGTGGCTTTTTAACAGCCAAACTCCTCTTGCACCAGGGAAGATTGACGAAGCACTTCCTTGGGCTACCTTTTATGACTCTAAGGAAGAGACCCTGCCAGGCTGCCCTTTGGCTGAAAATCGCAAGGGGCTGGAAAGTGCTACCTGGAAAGTCAGTGGAAGAGGCCACAGTGCCTAGGCCCACCGCCCGGGTAGGGATTCCCCAAGCCAGGGAACCTCAAGGAACACTCCTCAGAGCTATTGCCACATGTGTGCTCTGTAGCAGAGAGCTCTTGAGACTAGGTCTGTTCTGACTGGGAAACTGAGGCCCTGGGAGCAGACCCATTGTTGTGGCTTCTTCACACGCAAACACCTCTTGCACCAGGGAAAATTGAATAAGCACTACCTCGGGCTACCTTTTATGACTCTAAGGAAGAGACCGTGAAACGCTCCTTTGGGGCTGAAAATCAAAAGGGGGTGGGAAGTGCTACCTAGAAAGTCAGTTGCAGGGGCCATAGTGCCTAGGTCCCAAAGCCCAGGTAAGGCTTCGACAGTGCCCTGGAACGTGAAGGCACCCTCCACAGCGCTTTTTCCAATGTCTGCTCTGTAGCAGAGAGCTCTGGAGACTAGGCCTGGTCTGACGGGGAAACTGAGGCCTGGAGGCAAACCCATTGTTGTGGTGTTTAACAGCCAAACACCTCTTGCACCTGGGAAGATTGAATAAGCACTCCTTTGGGCTACCTTTCATGACTCTAAGGAAGAGAGTCTGCCAGGCTGCCCTTGGCTGAAATTCACAAGGTTCTGGAAAGTGCTACCTGGAAAGTCAGTGGAAGAGGCCACAATGGCTATGCCCCAGCGCCCGGTTAGGGCTTCCCCAAGCCAGTCAACCTCAAGGAACACTCCTCAGAGCTATTGCCCCATGTGTGCTCTGTAGCAGAGAGCTCTTGAGACTAGGTCTATTCTGACTGGGAAACTGAGGCCCTGAGAGTAGACCCATTGTTTTGGCTTCTTCACACACAAACACCTCTTGCACCAGGGAAAATTGAATAAGCACTACCTCGGGCTACCTTTTATGACTCTAAGGAAGAGACCCTGAAACGCTCCTTTGGGGCTGAAAATCAAAAGGGGGTGGGAAGTGCTACCTAGAAAGTCAGTTGCAGGGGCCATAGTGCCTAGGTCCCAAAGCCCAGGTAAGGCTTCGACAGTGCCCTGGAACGTGAAGGCACCCTCCACAGCGCTTTTTCCTTATGTCTGCTCTGTAGCAGAGAGCTCTAGAGACTAGGCCTGGTCTGAGTAGGAAACAGAGGCCTGGAACAGCCCCAGTCATTTGGTGTCTGAAGAGCTTCTCTCTTGCCCCGCGAGGGAAGCCTGATAACGAATCTCTGCGACTGCCTTTCCTCTCTGCAAGGAAGAGAGCCTGCCGAGCCTGCATCAGGTGCAGGTGCCATCGGGCTGGGAAGTGCTAGCTGGGAAGTCACTTTTTAGCGGCCTGAGCTTCCAGGCCCCACTTCCCGGGGAGGTCTTTCCCAGTGCCTGGGAACGTCAAGGCAATCTTCAAAACTTTGTTTCACAATGTGTGCTCTGTAACAGAGAGCTTGCGAGACTAGGCCTGGTCTGACTAGGAAACTGATGCTTTGGAGTCAGACCCATTTTGTGGCTTCTGAACAGCCCCACACTTGCTATGCGAAGGAGGATTTAATCAACACTATGTGGGGCTGCCTTTTCTCCCTCCAAGGAAGACAGCCCGCTAGGCCGCATTCGGGGTGAAAATCACATTGGACCGGGAAGTGCTAGCTGGGAAGTCAGTTTTTAGTGGCTAGAGCACCTAGGCCCCACTTCCCGGGTAGGGCTTCCCCAGTGCCCGGGAACGTCAAGGCACCCTCCACACCGTTGTTTCCCAATGTATGCTCTGCAGCAGAAATTTCGTGAGATTTGGCCTGGTTTGACTAGGAAACTGAGGTCCTGGGAAGAACCCTTGGTTGTGTCTTCTGAACAGCCCAACACTTGATGCGGGAAGGCAGATTGAATAAGCACTCCCTTGGGCTGCATTTGGTCCCTGCAAAGAAGACAGCCTGCTAGGCCGTTTTTGACCTGAATATCATATTGGACTGGGAAGTGCTAGCTAGGAAGTCAGTTTTCAGCAGCTGGAGAGCCAAGTTCCCACTTCCCGGGTAGGGCTATCCCAGGGCCCGGGAACGTCAAGGCAGCCTCCACACCACTGTTTACCCAAGTGTGCTCTGTAGCATAGAGCTCGCGCGACTAGGCCTGGTCTGACTTGGGAAGTCAAGCCCTGAAACAGCCCCTGTGTTTTGGTGTCTGAAGAGCTTCTCTCTTGCCCCGCGAGGGAAGCCTAAAAACGACTCTCTGGGTCTGCCTTTCCTCCCTGCAAGGAAGAGAGCATGCCAAGCCTGCAACAGTTGCAGGTGCCATCGGGCTGGGAAGTGCTACCTCGGAAGTCAGTTTTTAGCAGGCAGAACTCCCAGGCCCCACTTCCCGGGTAGGGCTTTCCCAATGCCCGGGAGCGTCAAGACACTCTCCACACCATTGTTTCCCCATGTGTGCTCTGTAGCACATAGCTCGCGAGACTAGGCCTGGTTCTGACTAGGAAACTGAAGCTCTGGAATCAGACCCATTTTGTGGCTTCTGAACAGCCCCACACTTGCTGTTGCGAAGGGAAGGATTGAAAAAGCACTCTGTTGGGCTGCCTTTTCTCCCTCCAAGGAAGACGGCCTGCTAGGCCGCATTCAGGCTGAAGGTCACATTGGGACGGGGAAGTGCTAGCTGGGAAGTCAGTTTTTAGCGGCTGGAGCGCCTAGTCCCCACTTCCCGGGTAGGGCTTTCCCAGTGCCCGGGAACGTCAAGGCAGCCTCCACACCACTGTTTCCCCAAGTGTGCTCTGTAGCAGAGAGCTCGCGCGACAAGGCCTGGTCTGACTAGGAAAATGAAGCTCTGAAATCAGACCCATTTTGTGGCTTCTGAACAGCCCCACACTTGCTGTGCGAAGGAGGATTGAATCAGCACTCTGTTGGGCTGCCTTTTCTCGCTCCAAGGAAAACGGCCTGCTAGGCCGCATTCGTGCTCAAAATCACATTGGAAGGGGAAGTGCTAGCTGGAAAGTCAGTTTTCAGTGGCTGGAGCGCCTAGGCCCCACTTCCCGGGTAGGGCTTCCCCAGTGCCCGGCCCGGGGCAACTCCACAAGGCAGAGAGCCACATTTTTGTTTCCCAATGTGTGCTCTGTAGCAGAGAGCTTGCGAGACTAGGCCTGGTCTGACTAGGAAACTGAGGTCCTGGGGAGGAACCCTTGGTTGTGGCTCCTGAACAGCCCAACACTTGATGCCAGAAGGAGGATTGAATCAGCTCTCCCTCAGGCTGCCTTTTGTGGCTCCCTCCAAAGAAGACAGCCTGCTAGGCCTCATTTGACCTGAAAATCACATTAGACTGGGAAGTGCTAGCTGGGAAGTCAGTTTTCAGTGGCTAGAGCGCCTAGGCCCCACTTCCCGGGTAGGGCTTCCCCAGTGCCCGGGAACGTCAATGCACCCTCCACACCGTTGTTTCCCAATGTGTGCACTGTAGCAGAAATTTCGTGACACTAGGCCTGATTTGACTAGGAAACTGAGGTCCTGGAAAAAACCCTTGGTTGTGTCTTCTGAACAGCCCAACACTTAATGCACGAAGGCGGATTGAATCAGCACTCCCTTGGGCTACATTTGCTCCCTGCAAAGAAGACAGCCTGCTAGGCCGCATTTGACCTGAATATCATATTGGACTGGGAAATGCTAGCTAGGAAGTCAGGTTTCAGCAGCTGGAGAGCCTAGTTCCCTCTTCCCGGGTAGGGCTTTCCCAGTGCCCGGCAGCGTCAAGACACTCTCCACACCATTGTTTCCCCAAGTGTGCTCTGTAGCACATAGCTCGCACGACTAGGACTGGTCTGACTTGGGAAGTCAAGCCCGGGAACAGCCCCAGTGTTTTGGTGTCTGAAGATCTTCTCTCTTGCCCCGTGAGGGAAGCCTGAAAACCAATTTCTGGGACTGCCTTTCTTCCCTGCAAGGAAGAGAGCCTGTCGAGCCTGCACCAGGTGCAGGTGCCATCGGGCTGGGAAGTGCTAGCTGGGAAGTCAGTTTTTAGTGGCCAGAGCTCCCAGGCCCCACTTCCCGGGAAGGGCTTTCCCAGTGCCCGGGAACGTCAAGGCACCCTCCACAACTTTGATTTCCAATGTGTGCTCTGTAGCAGAGAGCTTGCGAGACTATGCCTGTTCTGACTAGGAAACTGAAGCTCTGGAATCAGACCCATTTTGTGGCTTCTGAACAGCCCCACACTTGCGGTGCGAAGGAGGATTGAATCAGCACTCTGTTAGGCTGCCTTTTCTACCTCCAAGGCAGACGGCCTGCTACGGCGCATTTGAGCTCAAAATCACGTTGGACGGGGAAGTGTTAGCTGGGAAGTCAGTTTTAAGCGGTTGGAGCGCCTAGGCCCCACTTCCCGGGTAGGGCTTCCCCAGTGCCCGGGAACGTCAAGGCACCCTCCACAGCACTTTTTCCACGTGTCTGCTGTGTAGCAGAGAGCTCTGGAGACTAGGCCTGGTCTGAATGGGAAACTGAGACCTGGAGGCAAACCCATTGTTGTGGCCTCTTAACCTCCAAAAACCTCTTGCACCAGGAAGGATTGAATAAGCACTCCCTTGGGCTACCTTTCATGACACTAAGGAAGAGACACTGAAACGCTGCTTTGGGGCTGAAAATCAAAAGGGGCTGGGAAGTGCTACCTAGAAAGGCAGTTCTAGGGGCCATAGTGCCTAGGTCTCAAAACCCAGGTAAGGCTTCGTCAGTGCCCTGGAATATGAAGGCACCCTCCACAGCCCTTTTTCCACATATCTGCTCTGTAGCACAGAGCTCTGGAGAGTAGGCCTGGTCTGACTGGGAAACTGAGGCCTAGAGGCAAACCCATTGTTGTGGTGTCTTAACAGCCAAACACCTCTTGCACCTGGGAAGATGGAATAAGCACTTCCTTGGGCTACCATTTATGACTCTAAGGAAGAGACCCTGCCAGGCTGCCTTTGGCTGAAAATCACAAGGGGCTTGAAAGTGCTACCTGGAAAGTCAGTGGAAGAGGCCACAGTGCCTAGGCCTCAGCTCCCAGTTAGGGCTTCTCCAAGCCAGGGAACCTCAAGGAACACTCCTCAGAGCTATTAACCATAAGTGCTCTGAAGCAGAGAACACTTGAGACTAGGTCTGTTCTGACTGGGAAACTGAGGCCCTGGGAGCAGACGCATTGTTGTGGCTTCTTAACAGACAAACACCTCTCGCACCAGGGAAGATTGAATAAGCACTCCCTTGGGCTACTTTTTATGACTCTAAGGAAGAGACCCTGCCAGTCTGCCTTTGGCTGAAAATCACAAGGGGCTGGGAAGTGCTACCTCGAAAGTCAGTTGTAGGGGCCATAGTGCCTAGGTCCCTAAGCCCAGGTAAGGCTTCGACAGTGCCCTGGAACGTGAAGGCACCCTCCACAGCGCTTTTTCCACATGTCTGCTCTGTAGCAGAGAGCTCTGGAGAGTAGGCCTGGTCTGACTGGAAACTGAGTCCTGGAGGCAAACCCATTGTTGTGGCGTCTTAACAGCCAACCACCTCTTGCACCTGGGAAGATTGAATAAGCACTCCCTTGGGCTACCTTTTATGACTCTAAGGAAGAGACCCTGCCAGGCTGCCTTTGGCTGAATATCACAAGGGGCTGGAAAGTGTTACCTGGAAAGTCAGTGGAGGAGTCCACAATGCCTAGGCCAGAGCGCCCGGGTAGGGCTTCCCCAAGCCAGGGAACCTCAAGGAACACTTCTCAGAACTATTGCCCCATGTGTGCTCTGTAGCAGAGAGCTCTTGAGACTAGGTCTGATCTGACTGGTAAACTGAGGCCCTGGAAGCAGATCCATTGTTGTGGCTTCTTAAAAGACAAACACCTCTTGCACCAGGAAAGATTGAATAAGCACTCCTTTGGGCTACCTTTTATGACTCTAAGGAGGAGACCCTGAAACGCTGCTTTGGGGCTAAAAATCACAAGGGGCTGGGAAGTGCTACCTGGAAAGTCAGTTTTAGGGGCCATAGTGCCTACGTCCCAAAGCACAGGTAAGGATTTGACAGTGCCCTAGAACGTGAAGGCACCCTCCACAGCGCTTTTTCCACATGTCTGATCTGTAGCAGAGAGCTCTGGAGACTTGGCCTCGTCTGACTAGGAAACAGAGGCCTGGAGGCAAACTCATTGTTGTGGCGTCTTAACAGGCAAACAACACTTGCACCAGGGAAGATTGAATAAGCACTCCCTTGGGCTACCCTTTATGCCTCTAAGGAAGAGAACCTGCCAGGCTGCCTTTGGCTGAAAATCACAAGGGGCTGGAAAGTGCTACCTGGAAAGTTAGTGGAAGAGGCCACAGTGCCTAGGCCCCACCGTCCGGGTAGGGCTTCCCTAAGCCAAGGAACCTGAAGGAACCCTCCTCAGAGCTATTGCCCCATGTGTGCTCTGTAGCAGAGAGCTCTTGAGACTAGGTCTGTTCTGACTGGGAAACTGAGGCCCTGGGAGCAGACCCATTGTAGGGGCTTCTGAACAGCCTAACACTTGCTGTTCGAGAGAGGATGGAAAAAGCAATACCTTGTACTTCCTTTCCTCACTCCATGGAAGAGATCGTGGCCCGCCCTCAGGCTGAAAATCACATGGAGCTAGGAAGTGCTACCTGTGAAGTATGTTTTTATGTGCCACAGGAATTAGGGCCCACCGCCCAGGTAAGTCTTCGACAGTTCCCTGGAACGTGTAGGCACACTTCACAATGCTTTTTCCACATGTCTGCTCTGTAGCAGGGAGCTCTGGAGACTAGGCCTGGTCTGACTAGGAAACTAAGGCCTGGAGGTAAACCCATTATTGTGGATTCTTAACAGCCAAACACCTGTTGCGCCAGGGAGGATTGATTAAGCACTCCCTTGGGCTATCCTTTATGATTCTAAGGAAGAGACCCCGCCAGGCTGCCTTGGGGCTGAAAATCACAAGGGGCTGGAAAGTTCTAGCTGGAAAGTCAGTGGAAGGTGTCATAGTGCCTAGTCCCCACCTATCAGGTAGGGCTTCCACAGGGCGCGGGAACGTCAAGGCAACCTCCTCAGAGCTAACGCCCCATGTGTATTCTGTAGCAGAGAGCTCGCGAAATTAGGTCTGGTCTAACTGGGAAACTGAGGCCCTGGGAACAGAACCATTGTAGGGGCTTCTGAACACTCCAAAACTTGCTGTTCGCGGGAGGATGGAGAAAGCCATATCTTGGGCGGCCTTTGCTCCCTCCATGGAAGAGAGCCTGCGATGCCGCCCTCGGGATGAAAATCACATGGGGCTGGGAATGTTACCTTGGAGGTGAGTTTGTAGGGACCATAGCGAGTAGGACTCACTGCCCAGGTAAGGCTTAGAAAGTGCCCTGGAACGTGAAGGCACCGTCCACTGCACATTTTCCACATATCTGCTCTATGGCAGAGAGCTCTGGAGACTAGTCCTGGTCTGACTAGTAAATTGAGGCCTGGAGGCAAACCCATTGTTGTGGATTCTTAACAGCCAAACACCTGTTGCACCAGGGAAGATTGAATAAGCACTCCCTTGGGCTGCATATACTCCCTCCAAAGAAGACAGCCTGCTAGATCGCTTTTGACCTGAAAATCACATTGGACTGGGAAGTGTTAGCTGGGAAGTCAGTTTTCAGCGACTGGAGCGCCTAGTCCCCATTTCCAGGGTAGGGCTTTCCCAGTGCCCGGGAACATCAAGGCACCGTGCACAACTTTGTTTCCCAATGTGTGCTCTGTAGCAGAGAGCTTGCGAGACTAGGCCTGGTCTGACTAGGAAACTGAAGCTGTGGAGTCAGACGCAGGTTGTGGGTTCTGAACAGCCCCACACTTGCTGTGCGAAGGAGGATTGAATCAGCACTCTGTGGGGCTTGCTTTTTCCCTCCAAGGTAGACGGCCCGATAGGCCGCATTCAGGCTGAAAATCACATTACACGGGGAAGTGCTAGCTGGGAAGTCAGTTTTCAGGGGCTGGAGCACGTAGTCCCCATTTCCAGGGTAGGGCTTTCCCAGTGCCCGGGAATGTCAAGGCAGCCTCCACACCACTGTTTGCCCAAGTGTGCTCTGTAGCAGAGAGCTTGCGAGACTATGCCTGGTCTGACTAGGAAACTGAGGTCCTGGGCGGAACTCTTGTTTGTGGCTTCTGAACAGCCCAACACTTGATGCGGGAAGGCGGATTGAAGCAGCACACCCTTGGGCTGCATTTCCTTCCTGCAAAGAAGACAGTGTGCTAGGCCGCATTTGACCTGAAAATCACATTGGACTGGGAAGTGCTAGCTGGGAAGGCAGTTTTCAGTGGCTGGAGCGCCTACTCCTCACTTCCCGGGTAGGGCTTCCCCAGGGCCCGGGAACGTCAAGGCACCCTCCACACCGTTGTTTCCCAATGTGTGCTCTGTAGCAGAGAGCTTGCGAGACTAGGCCTGGTCTGACTAGGAAACTGAGGTCCTGGGAGGAACCCTTGGTTGTGCCTTCTGCACAGCCCAACACTTAATGCGGGAAGGGGAAATGAATCAGCACTTCCTTGGGCTGCATTTGCTCCCTCCAAAGAAGACAGCCTGCTAGCCGCTGAAAACTGAGTTTCCAGCTAGCACTTCCCAGTCCAATCTGATTTTCAGCCCGAATGCAGCCTAGCAGGACGTCTTCCTTGGAGCCAGAAAAGGCAGCCCAACAGAGTGCTGATTCAATCCTCCTTCGCACAGCAAGTGTGGGGCTGTTCAGAAGCCAGAAAATAGGTCTGATTCCAGAGCCTCAGTTTCCTAGTCAGACCAGGCGTAGTCACACGAACTCCCTGCTACAGAGCACACTTGGAGAAACACTGGTGTGGAGAGTGCCTTAATGTTCGCGGGCCCTGGGAAAGCCCTCCCCGGGAAGTGGGGCCTGGGAGCTCTGGCCACTAAAAACGGACTTCGCAGCTAGCACTTCCCAGCCCTATGGCACCTGCACCTGGTGCAGGTTCCGCAGGCTCTCTTCCTGGCAGGGAGGAAAGGCAACCCCAGAGAGTCGTTTTCAGGCTTCTCTCGTGGGGCAAGAGAGAAGCTCTTCAGACACCAAAAGACTGGGGTTGTTCCAGGGCTTGACTTCCCAAGTCAGACCAGGCCTAGTCACGGGAGCTCTCTGCTACAGAGCACACTTGGGGAAACAGTGGTGTGGAAGCTGCCTTGACTTTCCCGGGCACTGGGAAAGCCCTACCCTGGAAGTGGGGACTAGGCGCTCCAGCCGCTGAAAACTGACTTCCCAGCTAGCACTTCCCAGTCCAATGTGATTTTCAGGTCAAATGCGGCCTAGCAGGCTGCCTTCTTTGGAGGGAGCAGATGCAGCCCAAGGAAGTGCTGATTCAATCCGCCTTCCCGCAACAAGTGTTGGGCTGTTCAGAAGCCACAACCAAGGGTTCCTCACAGGACATCAGTTTCCTAGTCAGACCAGGTCTAGTCTCGAGAGCTCTCTTCTACAGAGAACACATTAGAAAACAACGGTGTGGAGGGTGCCTTGACGTTCCCGGTCACTGGGGAAGCCCTACCCGGGAAGTGGGGCCTAGGCGCTCCAGCCGCTGAAAACTGACTTCCCAGCTAACACTTCCCCGTCCAACGTGATTTTGAGCTCAAATGCGCCCTAGCAGGCCGTCTGCCTTGGAGGTAGAAAAAGCAGCCCAACAGAGTGCTGATTCAATCCTCCTTCGCACAGCAAGTGTGGGGCTGTTCAGAAGCCAAAAAATGGGTCTGATTCCAGAGCTTCAGTTTCCTAGTCCTAACAGGCCTAGTCTCACAAGCTCTCTTCTACAGAGCACACATTGGGAATCAACCTTGTGGAGTGTGCCTTGATGTTCCCGGGCATTGGGGAAGCCCTACCCGGGAAGTGGGGCCTAGGCGCTCCAGCCGCTGAAAACTGACTTTCCAGCTAGCGCTTCCCCGTCCAACGTGATTTTGAGCCCGAATGCGGCCTAGCAGGCCGTCTTCCTTGGAGGGAGAAAAGGCAGCCCAACAGAGTGCTGATTCAATCCTCCTTCCACAGCAAGTGTGGGGCTCTTCAGAAGCCACAAAATGTTTCTGATTCCAGAGCTTCAGTTTCCTAGTCCGAATAGGCCTAGTCCCGCAAGCTGTCTGCTTCAGAGCACACATTGGGAATCAATGTTGTGGAGGGTGCCTTGATGTTTCCGGGCACTGGGAAAGCCCTACTCGGGAAGTCGGACCTGGGAGCTCTGGCCGCTAAAAACTGACTTCCCAGCTAGCACTTCCCAGCGCGATGACACCTGCATCTGGTGCAGGCTCGGCAGGCTCTCTTCCTTGCAGGGAGGAAAGGCAGCCCCACAGAGTCGTTTTCAGGCTTCCCTCGTGGGGCAAGAGAGAAGCTCTTCAGACACCAAAACACTGGGGCTGTTCCAAGACTTGACTTCCCAAGTCAGACCAGGCCTACTCGCGCGAGCTCTCTGCTACAGAGCATAGTTGCGGAACCAGTGGTGTGGAGGCTGTCTTGACGTTCCCGGGCACTGGTAAAGGCCTACCCTGGAAGTGGGGACTAGGCGCTCCTGCCGCTGAAAACTAATTTCCCAGCTAGCACTTTCCAGTCCAATGTGATTTTCAGTTCAAATGTGGCCTAGCCGGCTGTCTTCTTTGGAGGGAGCAAATGCAGCCCAAGGGAGTGCTGATTCAAACTTCCCTGGTGCAACAGGTGTTTGTCTGTGAAGAAGCCACATCAATGGGTCTGCTCCCAGGGCCTCAGTTTCCCAGTCAGAACAGACCTAGTCTCAAGAGCTCTCTGCTACAGAACAGACATGTGGAAAAAGCCATGTTGAAGGTGCCTTCACGATCCAGGGCACGGTGGGAGCCTTACCTGGGCTTTGGGACCTAGGCACTATGGCCCCTACAACTGACTTTCCAGTTAGCACTTTCCAGCCCCTTGTGATTTTCAGCCAAAGGCAGCCTGGCAGGGTCTCTTCCTTAGAGTCATAAAAGGTAGCCCAAGGGAGTGCTTATCCAATCTTCCCTGCGAAACAGGTGTTTACTGTTAAGAAGGCACAACAATGGGTTTGCCTCCAGCCCTCACTTTCCTAGTCAGAACAGGCCTAGTCTCCAGAGCTCTCTGCTACAGAGCACACATGGGGCATTAGCTCTGAGGAGGGTGCCTTGACGTTCACGGGCTTGGGGAAGCCCTACCGGGGCGGAGGGGCCTAGGCAAAATGGCCCCTACCACTGACTTTCCAGCTAGCACTTTCCAGCCCTTTGTGATTTTCAACCAAATGGAGCCTGGCAGGGTCTCTTCCTTAGAGTCATAAAAGATAGCCCAAGGGAGTGCTTATTCAGGCTTCCCTGGTGCAAGAGGTGTTTGTCTGTTATGTAGCCACAACAATGGGTCTGCGCCCAGGGCCTCAGTTTCCCAGTCAGACCAGGCCTTATCTCCAGACCTCTCTGTTACAGAGCACACATGGGGCAAAAAGCTCTGAGGAGTGTTCCTTGAGGTTCCAGGGGACTGGGCAGCGAAGCCTTACCTTAGACGGGCGGAGTGGGCCTGTAATTCACTGTGGCCCTTGCCAACTGACTTTCCAGGTAGCACTTTCCAGCCCCTCTGAGGCAGGCCTGGCAGGATCTCTTCCATGGAGAGTCATAAAAGCACAAGCCCAAGGGAGTGCTTTTCAGGCTTCCCTGGTACAAGAGGTGTTTGTCTGTTAAGAAGCGACAACAAATGGGTCTGCTCCCAGGGCCTTAGTTTTCCAGTCAGAACAAACCTAGTCTCCAGAGCTCTCTGCTACAGAGCACCCAGGGGGCAATAGCTCTGAGGAGTGTTCCTTGAGGTTCCCTGGCTTGGGGAAGCCCTACCCGGGCGGTGCGGCCTAGGCACTGTGGCCTCTTCCACTGACTTTCCACGTAGCACTTTCCAGCCACTTGTGATTTTCAGCCTCAATGCAGCCTGGCAGGGTCTCTTCCTTAGAGTCATAAAAAAGGTAGCCCAAGGGAGTGCTTTATCCAATCTTCCCTGGTGCAAACAGGTATTTGGCTGTTAAGAAGCCACAACAATGGGTTTGCCTATCAGGCCTCAGTTTCCCAGTCAGACCAGGCCTAGTCTCCAGAGACTCTCTGCTACATAGCAGACATGTGGAAAAAGCGCTGTGGAGGGTGCCTTCACGTTCCAGGGCACTGTCGAAGTCTTACCTGGGCTTTGAGAACTAGGCACTATGGCCGATATAATTGACTTTCCAGGTAGCACTTCCCAGCCCCTTGTGATTTTCAGCCCCAAAGCAGCGTTTCAGGGTCTCTTCCATAGAGTTATAAAAGGTAGCCCAAGGGAGTGCTTATTCAATCTTTCCTGGTGCAAGAGGTGTTTGTCTGTTAAGAAGCCACAACAATGGTTTTGCTCCCAGGGCCTCAGTTTCCCAGTCAGAACAGACCTAGTCTCCAGAGCTCTCTGCTACAGAGCACACATGGGGCAATAGCTCTGAGGAGTGTTCCTTGAGGTTCCCTGGCTTGAGGAAGCCCTACCCGGGCGCTGGGCCCTAGGCAGCGTGGCCCCTACTAACTGACTTTCCAGGTATCTTTCCAGCCCCTTGTGATTTTCAGCTAAAGGCAGCCTGGCAGGGTGTCTTCCTTAGAGTCATAAAAGGTAGCCCAAGGGAGTGCTTATTCAATCTTCCCTGGTGCAAGAGGTTGTTTCGCTGTTAAGACGCCACAACAATGGGTTTGCCTCCAGGCCTCATTTTCCCATTCAGACCAGGCCTAGTCTCCAGAGCTCTCTGCTACAGAGCAAACATGTGGAAAATGCTCTGTGGATGGTGCCTTTCACGTTCCCGGGCACTGTCGAAGCCTTCCCTGTGCTTTGGGACCTAGACACTATGGCCCCTAAAACTGATTTTCCAGGTAGCACTTCCCAGCCCCTTGTGATTTTCAGCCCCAAAGCAGCCTTTCAGGGTATCTTCCTTAGAGTCAAAAAAGGTAGCCCAAGGGAGTGCTTATTCAATCTTCCCTGGTGCAAGAGTGTGTTTTTCTGTTAAGAAGCCACAACATTGGGTCTGCCCCAGGGCCTCAGTTTCCCAGTCAGAAGACCAGACCTAGTCTCAAGAGCTCTCTGCTACAGAGCACATATTGGAAAACAACGGTGTGGAGGGTGCCTTGACGTTCCCAGTCATTGGGGAAGCCCTACCCACGTGTGGGGCCCTAGGAGCTCCAGCCGCTTAAAAACTGACTTCCCAGCTAGCACTTCCCCATCCCCATGTGATTTTCAGCCCGAATGCGGCCTAGCAGGCCGTCTTCCTTGGAGGGAGAAAAAGGCAGCACAACAGAGCGCTGATTCAATCCTCTTTTCAAACAGCAAGTGTGGGGCTGTTCAGAGGCCACAAAATGGGTCTGATTCCAGAGCTTCAGTTTCCTAGTCAGATCAGGCCTAGTCGCGCGAGCTCTCTGTTACAGAGCACACTTGGAGAAACAGTGGTGTGGAGAGTGCCTTGGGGTTCCTTGGCACTGGGAAAGCCCTACCAAGGAAGTGGGGCCTGGGAGCTCTGCCCGCTAAAAACTGACTTCCCAGCTAGCACTTCCCAGCGCGATGGCACCTGCACCTGGTGCAGGCTCGGCAGGCTCTCTCTTCCTTGCAGGGAGGAAAGGCAGCCCCAGAGAGACGTTTTCAGGCTTCCCTTGCGGAGGAGGAGAGAAGCTCTTCAGACACCAAAACACTGGGGCTGATCCAGGGCTTGACTTCCAAAGTCAGAACAGACCTAGTCACACGAGCTCTCTGCTACCGAGCACACTTGGGGAAAACAGTGGTGTGGAGGCTGCCTTAACGTTCCCGGGCACTGTGAAAGCCCTAACCTGGAAGTGGTGACTAGGCGCTTCAGCCGCTGAAAAACTGACTTCCCAGCTAGCACTTCCCAGTCCAATGTGATTTTCAGGTCAAATGCGATCTAGCAGGCTGTCTTCTTTGGAGGGAGTAAATCCAGCCAAGGGAGTGTCTATTCAATCTTCCCTGGTGCAACAGGTGTTTGGCTGTTAAGAATCCACAACAATGGGTTTACCTCCAGGCCTCAATTTTCTAGTCAGACCAGGACTAGTCTCCAGAGCTCTCTGCCACAGAGCAGATATGTGGAAAATGTGCAGTGGACGGTGCCTTTACCTTCCAGGGCACTTTCTAAGCCTTACCTGGGCAGTGAGTGAGTCCTACTCGCTATGGCCCCTACAAACACACCTGCCAGGTAACATTCCCAGCCCCATGTGATTTTCAGCCCGAGGGTGGCATCGCAGGCTCTCTTCCATGGAGGGAGCAAAGTCCGCCCAAGGTATTGCTTTCTCCATCTTCCCGCGAACAGCAAGTTTTGGAGTGTTCAAAAGCCCCTACAATGGTTCTGTTCCCAGGGCCTCAGTTTCCCAGTTAGACCAGCCCTAGTCTCGCGAGCTCTCTGCTACAGAGTACACATGGGGCTTTAGCTCTGAGGAGGGTTCCTTGACGTTCCCGTGCCCTGTGGAAGCCCTACCGGGGCGGTTAGGCCTAGGTACTATGGCCCCTACACTGACTTTCCAGCTGGCACTTTCCAGCCCCTTGTGATTTTTAGCCCGATGGCAACCTGGCAGGGTCTCTTCCTTAGAGTCATAAATAGGTAGCACAAGGGAGTGCTTATTCAATCTTCCCTTTCGCAAAGGGTGTTTGGCTGCTAAGAATCCACAACAATGGGTTTGCTTCCAGCCCTCAGTTTCCCAGTCAGACCAGGCCTAATCTCCAGAGCTCTCTGCTACAGAGCAGACATGGGAAAAAGCGCTGTGGAGGGGGCCTTTACATTCCAGGGCACTGTTGAAGCCTTACCTGGGCTTTGGGGCACTAGGCACTATGGCCTCTACAACTGACTTTCCAGGTAGCACTTCCCAGCCCCTTTTGATTTTCATCCCCAAAGCAGCGTTTCAGGGTCTCTTCCTTAGAATCATAAAAGGGTAGCCCAAGGGAGTGCTTATTCAATATTCCCTGGTGCAAGAGGTGTTTGGCTGTTAAGACGCCACAAAAATGGTTTTGCCTCCAGGCCTCAGTTTCCCGTTCAGACCAGGTTTAGTCTCCAGACTTCTCTGCTACAGAGCAGACATGCGGAAAAAGCGCTGTCGAGGGTGCCTTCACGTTCCAGGGCACTGTCGAAGCCTTACCTGGGCTTTGGGGACCTAGGCACTATGGACCCTACAACTGAATTTCCAGGTAGCACTTCCCAGCCGCTTGTGATTTTTTTCAGCCAAAGGCAGACTGGCAGGGTGTGTACCATAGAGTCATAAAAGGTAGCCCAAGGGAGTGCTTATTCAATCTTCCCTGGTGCAAGAGGTGTTTGTCTGTGAAGAAGCCACAACAATGTGTCTGATCCCAGGGCCTGAGTTTCCCAGTCAGAACAGACCTAGTCTCAAGAGCTCTCTGCTACAGAGCAGACATGTGGAAAAAGCGCAGTGGAGGTGCCTTCACGTTCCAAGGCACTGTCAAAGCCTTACCTAGGCTTTGGGTCCTAGTCACTCTGGCCCCTACAACAGACTTTCCAGGTAGCACTTCCCAGCCCCTTGTGATTTTCATCCCCAAAGCAGCGTTTCAGGGTCTCTTCCTTAGAGTCATCAAAGATAGCCCAAGGAAGTGCTTATTCAATCTTCCCTGGTGCAAGAGGTGTTTGTCTGTTAAGAAGCCACAACAATGGGTCTGCTCCCAGGGCCTCAGTTTCCCCGTCAGAACAGACCTAGTCTCAAGAGCCCTCTGCTACAGAGCAGACATGTAGAAAAAGCGCTGTGGAGGTGCCTTCACGTTCCAAGGCACTGTGAAAGCCTTACCTAGGCTTTGGGTCCTACTCACTATGGCCCCTACAACTGAATTTCCAGGTAGCACTTCCCAGCCCCTTGTGATTTTTTTCAGCCCCAAAGCAGCGTTTCAGGGTCTCTTCCTTAGAGTCATAAAAGGTAGCCCAAGGGAGTGCTTATTCAATCTTCCCTGGTGCAAGAGGTGTTTGGCTGTTAAGACGCCACAAAAAATGGTTTGCCTCCCAGGGCCTCAGTTTCCCAGTCAGACCAGACCTTTAGTCTCCAGAGCTCTCTGCTACAGAGCAGACATGCGAAAAAAGCGCTGTCGAGGGTGCCTTCACGTTCCAGGGCACTGTCGAAGCCTTACCTGGGCTTTGGGACCTAGGCACTATGGCCCCTACAACTGACTTTCCAGGTAGCACTTCCCAGCCGCTTGTGATTTTCAGCCAAAGGCAGACTGGCAGGGTGTGTTCCATAGAGTCATAAAAGGTAGCCCAAGGGAGTGCTTATTCAATCTTCCCTGGTGCAAGAGGGTGTTTGTCTGTGAAGAAGCCACAACAATGTGTCTGATCCCAGGGCCTGAGTTTCCCAGTCAGAACAGACCTAGTCTCAAGAGCTCTCTGCTACAGAGCAGACATGTGGAAAAAAGCGCTGTGGAGGTGCCTTCACGTTCCAAGGCACTGTCAAAGCCTTATTACCTAGGCTTTGGGGTCCCTAGGCACTATGGCCCCTACAACAGACTTTCCAGGTAGCACTTCCCAGCCCCTTGTGATTTTCATCCCCAAAGCAGCGTTTCAGGGGTCTCTTCCTTAGAGTCATCAAAGATAGCCCCAAGGAAGTGCTTATTCAATCTTCCCTGGTGCAAGAGGTGTTTGTCTGTTAAGAAGCCACAACAATGGGTCTGCTCCCAGGGCCTCAATTTCCCAGTCAGAACAGAACTTGTCTCTAGAGCTCTCTGCTGGAGAGCAGACACGTGGAAAAAAAAAGCGCTGTGGAGGGTGCCTTCACGTTTCAGGGCACTGTTGAAGCCTTACATGGGCTTTGGGACCTAGGCACGATGCCCCTACAACTGACTTTCCAGGTAGCACTTTCTAGCCCCCTTGTGATTTTCAGCCAAAAGCAGCCTGGCAGGGTCTCTCTTCCTTAGAGTCATAAAAGGTAGACCCAAGGGAGTGCTTATTCAATCTTCCCAGGTGCAAGAGGTGTTTGGCTGTTAAGACACCACAACAATGGGTTTGCCTCCAGGCCTGTGTTTCCCAGTCAGACCAGGACTATTCTCCAGAGCTCTCTGCTACACAGGAGACATGTGGAAAAAAAAGCGCTGTGAGGGTCCCCTTCACGTTCCAGGGCACTGTCGAAGCCTTAACTGGTCTATGGGACCTAGGCACTATGGCCGATACAACTGACTTTCCAGGTAGCACTTCCCAGCCCCTTTTGATTTTCAGCCCCAAAGCAGCGTTTCAGGGTCTCTTCCTTAGAGTCATAAAAGGTAGCCCAAGAGAGTGCTTATTCAATCTTCCCTGTTGCAAGAGTTGTTTGTCTGTTAAGAAGCCGCAACAATGGGTCTGTTGCCAGGGGCCTCAGTCTCCCCAGTCAGAACATACCTAATCTCAAGAGCTCTCTGCTACAGAGCACACATGGGGCAATAGCTCTGAGGAGTGTTCCATGAGGTTCCCTGGCTTGGGGAAGTCCCTGCCCGGGCGGTAGGGGCCTAGGCACTGTGGCCTCTTCCACTGACTTTCCAGGTAGCACTTTTTCCATCCCCTTGTTATTATCACCCAAAAGTAGCCTGGCAGGGTCTCTTCCTTAGAGTCATAAAAGGTAGCCCAAGGGAGTGCTTATTCAATCTTCCCAGGTGCAAGAGGTGTTTGGCTCTTAAGACACCACAACAATGTGTTTGCCTCCAGGCCTGAGTTTCCCAGTCAGACCAGGACTAGTCTCCAGACCTCTCTGCTACACAGCAGACATGTGGAAAAAAAAAGCGCTGTGGTGGGTGCCTTGACATTCCAGGGCACTGTTGAAGCCTTATCTGGGCTTTGGTACCTAAGCACTATGGCCCCTACAACTGACTTTTCAGGTAGCAATTTCCAGCCCCTTGTGATTTTCAGCCAAAGCAGCCTTGCAGGATGTCTTCCTTAGAGTCATAAAAGGTAGGCCAAGGGAGTGCTTATTCAATCTTCTCAGGTGCAAGAGGTGTTTGGCTGTTAAGACATCACAACAATGGGTTTGCTTCCAGGCCTGTGTTTCCCAGTCAGACCAGGATTAGTCTCCAGAACTCTCTGCCACAGAGCAGACATGTGGAAAAAGTGCTGTGGAGGGTGCCTTCACATTCCAGGCACTGTCGAAGCCTTACCTGGCTTTGGGACATAGGCACTATGGCCGCTACAACTGACTTTCCGGGTAGCACTTCCCAGCCCCTTGTGATTTTCAGCCCCAAAGCAGCGTTTCAGGGTCTCTTCCTTAGAGTCATAAAAGGTAGCCCAAGGGAGTGCTTACTCAATCTTTCCTGGTGCAAGAGGTGTTTGTCTGTTAAGAAGCCACAACAATGGATTTGCTCCCAGGGCCTCAGTTTCCCAGTCAGAACAGACCTAGTCTCAAGAGCTCTCTGCTACAGAGCACACATGGGGCAATAGCTCTGAGGAGTGTTCCTTGAGGTTTCCTTGCTTGGGGAAACCCTACCCCGGGCACTGGGGCCTAGGCACTATGGCCTCTTCCACAGACTTTCCAGGTAGCACTTTCAAGCCCCTTGTGATTTTCAGCCAAAAGCACCCTGGCAGGGTCTCTTCCTTAGAGTCATAAAAGGTAGCCCAAGGAAGTGCTTATTCAATCTTCTCTGGTGCAAGAGGTGTTTGGCTGTTAAGACGCCAAAACAATGGGTTTGCCTCCAGGCCTCAGTTTCCCAGTCAGACCAGGCCTAGTCTCCAGAGCTCTCTGCTACAGAGCAGACATGTGGAAAAAGCACTGTGGAGGGTGCCTTCACGTTCCAGGGCAGTGTCGAAGCATTACCCGGGTTGTGCAACCTAATCCCTATGGCCCCTACAAATATACTTCCCAGATAGCAATTCCTAGTCCCATGTGATTTTCAGCCTGACGCCGGCGTAGAAGGATCTCTTCCATGGAGGGAGCAACGGAAGCACAAGTTATTGCTTTTTCCATCCTCCCTTGAACATCAAGTGTTTGGCTCTTCAGAAGCCCCTAGAATGTGTCTGGTCCCAGGGCCTCTGTTTCCCAGTCAGAACAGACCTAGTCTCAAGAGCTCTCTGCTACAGAGCACACATGGGGCAATAGCTCTGAGGAGTGTTCCTTGAGGTTCCCTGGCTTGAGGAAGCCCTACCCGGGCGCTTGGCCCAGGCACCGTGGCCTTTTCCACTGACTTTCCAGGTTACGCTTTCCAGCCCCTTGTGATTTTCAGCTAAAGGCAGCCTGGCAGGGTCTCTTCCTTAGAGTCATAAAAGGTAGCCCAAGGGAGTGCTTTTTCAATCTTCCCTGGTGCAAGAGGTGTTTCGCTGTTAAGACGCCACAGCAATGGGTTTGCCTCCAGGCCTCATTTTCCCATTCAGACCGGGCCTAGTCTCCAGAGCTCTCTGCTACAGAGCAAACATGTGGAAAATGCGCTGTGGATGGCGCCTTCACGTTATAGGGCACTGACGAAGCCTTACCTGGGCTTTGGGACCTAGACACTATCGCCCATACAAGTGATTTTCCAGGTAGCACTTCCCAGCCCCTTGTGATTTTCAGACCCAAAGCAGCGTTTCAGGGACTCTTCCTTAGAGTCAAAAATGGTAGCCCAAGGGAGAGCTTATTCAATATTCCCTGGTGCAAGAGGTGTTTGTCTGTGAAGAAGCCACAACAATGGGTCTGGTCCCAGGGCCTCAGTTTCCCAGTCAGAACAGACCTAGTCTCAAGAGCTCTTTGCTTCAGAGCACACGTGGGGCAATAGCTCTGAGGAGTGTTCCTTGAGGTTCCCTGTCTTGGGGAAGCCCTAACCGGGCGGTGGGGCGTTGGCACTGTGGCCTCGGCCACTGACTTTACAGGTAGCACTTTCCAGCCCCTTGTGATTTTCAGCCAAAGACAGCCTGGCTGGGTCTCTTCCTTAGAGTCATAAAAGGTAGCCCAAAGAAGTGCTTATTCAATCTTCCCAGGTGCAAGTGGTGTTTGGCTGTTAAGACGCCACAACAATGGGTTTGCCTCCACAACTCCGTTTCCCATTCAGACCAGGCCTAGTCTCCAGACTTCTCTGCTACAGAGCAGACATGCGGAAAAAGCGCTGTCGAGGGTGCCTTCACGTTCCAAGGCACTGTCGAAGCCTTACCTGGGCTTTGGGACCTAGGCACTATGGACCCTACAACTGAATTTCCAGGTAGCACCTCCTAGCCGCTTGTGATTTTAAGCCAAAGGCAGACTGGCAGGGTGTGTACCATAGAGTCATAAAAGGTAGCCCAAGGGAGTGCTTATTCAATCTTCCCTGGTGCAAGAGGTGTTTGTCTGTTAAGAAGCCACAACAATGTGTCTGCTCCCAGGGCCTCAGTTTCCCAGTCAGAACAGACCTAGTCTCAAGAGCTTTCTGCTTCAGAGCACACATGGGGCAATAGCTCTGAGGAGTGTTATTTGAGGTTCCCTGGTTTGGGGAAGCCCTACCCGGGTGGTGGGGTCTAGGCACTGTGGCCTCTTCCACTGACTTTCCAGGTAGAACTTTCCAGCCCCTTGTGATTTTAGCCACAGGGAACCGGGCAGGGTCTCTTTCTTAGAGTCATAAAAGGTAGCCCAAGGGAGTGCTTATTCAATCTTCACAGGGGCAAGAGGTGTTTGGTTATTAAGACACCAGAAAAAATGGGGTTTGCCTCCAGGCCTCAGTTTCGCAGTCAGACCAGGACTAATCTCCAGAGCTCTCTGCTACAGAGCAGACATGTGGGAAAAGCGCTGTGGAGGGTGCCTTCACGTTCCAGGGCACTGTCGAAGCCTTTCCTGGGCTTTAGGGCCTAGGCAATATGGCTGCTACAACTGACTTTCCAGGTAGCACTTACCGGCCCCTTTTGATTTTCAGCCCCAAAGCATCGTTTCAGGGTCTCTTCCTTAGAGTCATAAAAGGTAGCCCAAGGGAGTGCTTATTCAATCTTCCCTGGTGCAAGAGGTGTTTGTCTGTTAAGAAGCCACAACAATGTGTCTGCTCCCAGGGCCTCAGTTTCCCAGTCAGAACAGACCAGTCTCATGTGCTCTCTGCTACAGAGCACACATGGGGCAATAGCTCTGAGAAGTGTTCCTTGAGGTTCCCTGGCTTGGGGAAGCCCTACCCGGGCGGTGGGGCCTAGGCACTGTGGCCTCTTCCACTGACGTTCCAGGTAGCACTTTTCAGCCACTAGTGATTTTCAGCCAAAAGCAGCCTGGCAGGGTCTCTTCCGTAGAGTCACAAAAGGTAGCCCAAGGGAGTGCTTATTCAATCTTCTCAGGTGCAAGAGGTGTTTGGCTGTTAAGACACCACAAAAACGGTTTTGACTCCAGGCCTCAGTTTCCCATTCAGATCAGGCCTAGTCTCCAGAGCTCTCTGCTACAGAGCAGACATGTGGGGAATGCGCTGTGGAGGGTGCCTTCACGTTCCAGTGCACTGTCGAAGCCTTACCTGGGCTTTGTGACATAGGCACTATGGCCCCTACAACTGACATTCCAGGTAGCACTTCACAGCCCCTTTTGATTTTCAGCCCCAAAGCAGAGTTTCAGGGTCTCTTCATTAGAGTCATAAAAGGTAGCCCAAGGGAGTGCTTATTCAGTTTTCCCTGGTGCAAGAGTTGTTTGGCTGTGAGGAAGCCACAACAATGGGTCTGCTCCCAGGGCCTCAGGTTCCCACTCAGAACAGTCCTAGTCTCAAGAGCTCTCTGCTACAGAGCACACATGGGGTAATAATTCTGAGGAGTTTTCCTTGAGGTTCCCTGGCTTGGGGAATCCCTACCTGGGCGGTGGGGCCTAGGCACTGTGGCCTCTTCCACTGATTTTCCAGGTAGCACTTTCCAGCCCCTTGTGATTTTCAGCCGAAGGCAGCCAGGAAGGGTCTCTTCCTTAGAGGCATAAAAGGTAGCGCAAAGGAATGCTTATTCAGTCTTCCCAGGTGCAAGAGGTGTTTGACTGTTAAGACACCACAACAATGGGTTTGCTTCGAGGCCTCAGTTTCCCAGTCAGACCAGGCCTAGTGTCCAGAGCTCTCTGCTACAGAGCAGACATGTGGAAAAAGCGCTGTGGAGGGTGCCTTCACGTTCCAGGGCACTGTCGAAGCCTTTCCTGGGCTTTAGGGCCTAGGCAATATGGCTGCTACAACTGACTTTCCAGGTAGCACTTACCGGCCCCTTTTGATTTTCAGCCCCAAAGCATCGTTTCAGGGTCTCTTCCTTAGAGTCATAAAAGGTAGCCCAAGGGAGTGCTTATTCAATCTTCCCTGGTGCAAGAGGTGTTTGTCTGTGAAGAAGCCACAACAGTGGGTCTCCTCCCAGGGCCTCAGTTTTCCAGACAAAACAGACCAAGTCTCAAGAGCTCTCTGCTACAGAGCACACATGGGGAAATAGCTCTGAGGAGTGTTCCTTGAGGTTCCCTGGCTTGGGGAAGCCCTACCCGGGCGGTGGGGCCTAGGCACTGTGGCCTCTTCCACTGACGTTCCAGGTAGCACTTTCCAGCCACTAGTGATTTTCAGCCAAAAGCAGCCTGGCAGGGTCTCTTCCGTAGAGTCATAAAAGGTAGCCCAAGGGAGTGCTTATTCAATCTTCTCAGGTGCAAGAGGTGTTTGGCTGTTAAGACACCACAAAAACGGTTTTGACTCCAGGCCTCAGTTTCCCATTCAGATCAGGCCTAGTCTCCAGAGCTCTCTGCTACAGAGCAGACATGTGGGGAATGCGCTGTGGAGGGTGCCTTCACGTTCCAGTGCACTGTCGAAGCCTTACCTGGGCTTTGGGACATAGGCACTATGGCCCCTACAACTGACATTCCAGGTAGCACTTCACAGCCCCTTTTGATTTTCAGCCCCAAAGCAGAGTTTCAGGGTCTCTTCATTAGAGTCATAAAAGGTAGCCCAAGGGAGTGCTTATTCAGTTTTCCCTGGTGCAAGAGTTGTTTGGCTGTGAGGAAGCCACAACAATGGGTCTGCTCCCAGGGCCTCAGGTTCCCACTCAGAACAGTCCTAGTCTCAAGAGCTCTCTGCTACAGAGCACACATGGGGTAATAATTCTGAGGAGTTTTCCTTGAGGTTCCCTGGCTTGGGGAATCCCTACCTGGGCGGTGGGGCCTAGGCACTGTGGCCTCTTCCACTGATTTTCCAGGTAGCACTTTCCAGCCCCTTGTGATTTTCAGCCGAAGGCAGCCAGGAAGGGTCTCTTCCTTAGAGGCATAAAAGGTAGCGCAAAGGAATGCTTATTCAGTCTTCCCAGGTGCAAGAGGTGTTTGACTGTTAAGACACCACAACAATGGGTTTGCTTCGAGGCCTCAGTTTCCCAGTCAGACCAGGCCTAGTGTCCAGAGCTCTCTGCTACAGAGCAGACATGTGGAAAAAGCGCTGTGGAGGGTGCCTTCACGTTCCAGGGCACTGTCGAAGCCTTACCTGGGATTTGGGACATAGGCATTATGGCCCCTACAACTGACTTTCCAGGTAGCACTTCCCAGCCCCTTGTGATTTTCAGCCCCAAAGCAGCGTTTCAGGGTCTCTTCCTTAGAGTCATAAAAGGTAGCCCAAGGTAGTGCTTATTTCAATCTCTCCTGTGGTGCAAGAGGTGTTTGTCTGTGAAGAAGCCACAACAATGGGTCTGCTCCCAGGGCCTCAGTTTCCCAGTCAGAACAGACCAGTCTCATGTGCTCTCTGCTACAGAGCACACATGGGGCAATAGCTCTGAGAAGTGTTCCTTGAGGTTCCCTGGCTTGGGGAAGCCCTACCCGGGCGGTGGGGCCTAAGCACTGGGGCCTCTTCCACTGATTTTCCAGGTAGCACTTTCAAGCCCCTTGTGATTTTCAGCCAAAGACAGCCTGGCTGGGTCTCCTCCTTAGAGTCATAAAAGGTAGCCCAAAGAAGTGCTTATTCAATCTTCCCAGGTGCAAGAGGTGTTTGGCTGTTAAGCCTCCACAACAATGGGTTTGCCTCCAGGCCTCAGTTTCCCAGTCAGTCCAGGCCTAGTCAGCAGAGCTCTCTGCTACATAGCAGACATGTGGAAAGAGCGCTGTGGAGGGTGCCTTCACGTTCCAAGGCACTGTCGAAGCCTTACCTGGGCTTTGGGACATAGGCACTATTCCCCCTACAACTGATTTCCAGGTAGCACATTCCAGCCCCTTGTGATTTTCAGCCAAAGGAAGTCTGGCAGGGTGTCTTCCTTAGAGTCATAAATGGTAGCCCAAGGGAATGCTTATTCTATCTTCCCTGGTGCAAGAGGTGTTTGTCTGTGAAGAAGCCACAACAATGGGTCTGCTCCCAGGGCCTCAGTTTCCCAGTCAGAACAGACCTAGTCTCAAGAGCTCTCTGCTACAGAGCACACGTGGGGCAATAGCTCTGAGGAGTGTTCCTTGAGGTTCCCTGGCTTGGGGAAGCCCTAACCGGGCGGTGGGGCCTTGGCACTGTGGCCTCGGCCACTGACTTTACAGGTAGCACTTTCCAGCCCCTTGTGATTTTCAGCCAAAGACAGCCTGGCTGGGTCTCTTCCTTAGAGTCATAAAAGGTAGCCCAAAGAAGTGCTTATTCAATCTTCCCAGGTGCAAGAGGTGTTTGGCTGTTAAGACGCCACAACAATGGGTTTGCCTCCACAACTCCGTTTCCCATTCAGACCAGGCCTAGTCTCCAGACTTCTCTGCTACAGAGCAGACATGCGGAAAAAGCGCTGTCGAGGGTGCCTTCACGTTCCAAGGCTCTGTCGAAGCCTTACCTGGGCTTTGGGACCTAGGCACTATGGACCCTACAACTGAATTTCCAGGTAGCACTTCCCAGCCGCTTGTGATTTTCAGCCAAAGGCAGCCTGGCAGGGTGTGTTCCATAGAGTCATAAAAGGTAGCCCAAGGGAGTGCTTATTCAATCTTCCCTTGTGCAAGATGTGTTTGTCTGTTAAGAAGCCACAACAATGTGTCTGCTCCCAGGGCCTCAGTTTCCCAGTCAGACCAGACCTAGTCTCAAGAGCTCTCTGCTACAGAGCAGACATGTGGAAAAAGCGCTGTGGAGGTGCCTTCACGTTCCAAGGCACTGTCAAAGCCTTACCTAGGCTTTGGGTCCTAGTCACTCTGGCCCCTACAACAGACTTTCCAGGTAGCACTTCCCAGCCCCTTGTGATTTTCAGCCCCAAAGCAGCGTTTAAGTGTCTCTTCCTTAGAGTCATCAAAGGTAGCCCAAGGGAGTGCTTATTCAATCTTCCCTGGTGCAAGAGGTGTTTGTCTGTTAAGAAGCCACAACAATGGGTCTGCTCCCAGGGCCTCAGTTTCCCAGTCAGAACAGACCTAGTCTCAAGAGCTCTCTGCTACAGAGCAGACATGTGGAAAAAGCGCTGTGGAGGGTGCCTTCACGTTCCAGGGCACTGTCAAAGCCTTACCTGGGCTTTGGCACCCAGGCACTATGGCCCCTACAACTGACTTTCCAGGTACCACTTTCAGCCTCGGTGATTTTCAGCCCCAAAGCAGCGTTTCAGGGTCTCTTCCTTAGAGTCATAAAAGGTAGCCCAAGGGAGTGCTTATTCAATCTTCCCTGGTGCAAGAGGTGTTTGTCTGTTAAGAAGCCACAACAATGGGTCTGCTCCCAGGGCCTCAGTTTCCCAGTCAGAACAGACCTAGTCTCAAGAGCTCTCTGCTACAGAGCACACATGGGGTAAAAGCTCTGAGGAGTGTTCCTTGAGGTTCCCTGGCTTGGGGAAGCCCTACCCAGGCGGTGGGGCCTAGGCACTGTGGCCTCTTCCACTGACTTTCCAGGTAGCACTTTCCAGCCCCTTGTGATTTTCAGCCAAAGGCAGCCTGGCAGGGTCTCTTCCTTAGAGTCATAAAAGGTAGCCCAAGGGAGTGCTTATTCAATCTTCCCAGGTGCAAGAGGTGTTTGGTTGTTAAGACACCACAACAATGGGTTTGCCTCCAGGCCTCAGTTTCACAGTCAGACCAGGACTAATCTCCAGAGCTCTCTGCTACAGAGCAGACATGTGGGAAAAGCGCTGTGGAGGGTGCCTTCACGTTCCAGGGCACTGTCGAAGCCTTACCTGGGCTTTGGGACCTAGGCACTAGGGCTGCTACAACTGACTTTCCAGGTAGAACTTACCAGCCCCTTTTGATTTTCAGCCCCAAAGCATCGTTTCAGGGTCTCTTCCTTAGAGTCATAAAAGGTAGCCCAAGGGATTGCTTATTCAATCTTCCCTGGTGCAAGAGGTGTTTGTCTGTGAAGAAGACACAACAGTGGGTGTCCTCCAAGGGCCTCAGTTTTCCAGACAAAACAGACCAAGTCTCAAGAGCTCTCTGCTACAGAGCACACACGGGGAAATAGCTCTGAGGAGTGTTCCTTGAGGTTCCCTGGCTTGGGGAAGCCCTACCCGCGCGCTGGGGCCTAGGCACTGTGGCCTCTTCCACTGACTTTCCAGGTAGCACTTTCGAAACCCTTGTGATTTTCAGCCAAAGGCAGCCTGGAAGGGTTTCTTCCTTCGAGTCATAAAATGTAGCCCAAGGGAGTGCTTGTTCAATCTTCCCAGGTGCAAGAGGTGTTTGGCTGTTTAGACACCACAACAATGGTTTTGCCTCGAAGCCTCAGTTTCCCAGGCAGACCAGGCCAAGTCTCCAGAGCTCTCTGGTACAGAGCAGACATGTGGAGAAAGCGTTGTGGAAGGTGCCTTCATGTTCCAGAGCACTGTCGAAGCCTTAACTTGTCTTTGGGACCTAGGAACTATGGCCCCGACAATCGACTTTCCAGGTATCACTTCCCAGCCCCTTGTGATTTTCAGCCCCAAAGCATCGTTTCAGGGTCTCTTCCTTAGAGTCAAAAAAGGTAGCCCAAGGGAGTGCTTATTCAATCTTCCCTGTTGCAAGAGGTGTTTGTTTGGGAAGAAGCCACAACAATGGTTCTGCTCCCAGGGCCTCAGTTACCCAGTCAGAACAGACCTAGTCTGAAGAGCTCTCTGCTACAGAGCACATATGGGTCAATAGCTCTGAGGAGTGTTCCTTGAGGTTCCCTGGCTTGGGGAAGCCCTACCCGGGCGCAGGGGCCTAGGCACTTTGGCCTCTTCCACTGACTTTCCAGGTAGCACTTTCGAGCCCCTTGTGATTTTCAGCCAAAGGCCGCCAGGCAGGGTCTCTTCCTTAGAGTCATAAAAGGTAGCCCAAGCTAGTGCTTATTCAATCATCCCTGTTGCAAGTGGTGTTTGTCTGGGAAGAAGCCACAACAATGGGTCTGCTCCCAGGGCCTCAGTTTCCCTGTCAGAACAGACCTAGTCGGAAGAGCTCTCTGCTACAGAGAACACATGGGGCAATAGCTATGAGGAGTGTTCCTTGAGGTTCCCTGGCTTTGGGAAGCCCTACACGGGCCGTGGGGTCTTGGCACTGTGGCCTCTTTCACTGATTTTCCAGGTAGCACTTTCCAGTCCCTTGTGATTTTCAGCCAAAGGCAGCCTGGCAGGGTCTCTTCCTTAGAGTCATAAAAGGTACCCCAAGGGAGTGCTTATTCAATATTCCCTGGTGCAAGAGGTGTTTGGCTGTTAAAAAGCAACAACAATGGGTTTGCCTCCAGGCCTCTGTTTCCTAGTCAGACCATGCCTAGTTTCCAGAGCTCTCTGCTACAGAGCAGACATGTGTAAAAAGCGCTGTGGATGGTGCCTTCATGTTCCAGGTCACTCCCGAAGCCTTACCTGGGCTTTGGGACCTAAGCACTATGGCCCCAACAACTGACTTTCCATGTAGCCTGGAGGCAAAACCATTGTTTTGGCCTCTTAACAGCCAAACACCTCTTGCACCAAGGAAGATTGAATAAGCACTCCCTTGGGCTCCTTTTTATGACTCTAAGGTAGAGACCTTCAACCGCTGCTTTGGGGCTGAAAATCACAAGGGGCTGGGAAGTGCTACCTGGAAAGTCAGTTGTAGGTGCCCTAGTGCCTAGGACCCAAAGCCCAAGTAAGGCTTTGACAGTCCCCTGGAACATGAAGGCACCCTCCACAGTGCTTTCTCCACATGTCTGCTCTGTAGCAGAGAGCTCTGGAGAATGGGCCTGGTCGGAATGGGAAACTGAGGCCAGAAGGTAAACCCATTGTTGTGGCGTCTTAACAGCCAAACACCTCTTGCACCTGGGAAGATTGAATAAGCACTCTCTTGAGCTACTTTTTATCACTCTAACGAAGAGTCCCTGCCAGGTTGCCTTTGGCTGAAAATCACAAGGGGCCGAAAAGTGCTACCTGGAAAGTCACTGGGAGAGGCCACAATGCCTAGGCTCCAGCGCCCGGATAGGGCTTCCTCAAGCCAGAGAACCTCAAGGAACACTCCTCAGAGCTTTTGCCCCATGTGTGCTCTGTAGCAGAGAGCTCTTGAGACTAGGTCTGTTCTGACTGGGTAACTGAAACCCAGGGAGCAGACCCATTGTTTTGGCTTCTTCACAGACAAACACCTCTTGCACCAGGGAAGATTGAATAAGCACTCCGTTGGGCTACCTTTTTTGACTCTAAGAAGAGACCCTGAAATGCTGCTTTGGGGCTGAAAATCACAAGGTGTTAGGAAGTGCTACTTGAAAAGTCAGTTGTAGGGGCCATAGTGCCTAGATTTCAAAGCCCACGTAAGGCTTCGACAGTGCCCTGGAATATGAAGGCACACTCCATAGCGCATTTGCCACATGTCTGCTCTGTAGCAGATTGCTCTGGAGACTAGGCCTGATCTGACTGGGAAACTGAGTCCTGGAGGTAAACCCATTGTTGTGGTGTCTTAACAGCCAAACACCTCTTGCACCAGGGAAGCCTGAATAAGCACTCCTTGGGCTACCTTTTATGACTCTAAGGAAGAGACATGAAACGATGCTTTGGGGCTGAAAATCAAAAGGGGCTGGGAAGTGCTACCTGGAAAGTCAGTTGTAGGAGCCATAGTGCCTAGGTCCCAAAGCCCAGGTAAGGCTCTGACAGTGCCCTGGAACGTGAAGGCACCCTCCAAAGCGCTTTTTCCACATGTCTGCTCTGTAGCACAGAGCTCTGGAGAAAAGCCTCGTCTGACTGGGAAACTGAGTCCTGGGCGCAAACCCATTGTTTGGATTCTTAACAGCCAAAACACCTCTTGCACCAGGGAAGCCTGAATAAGCACTCCTTGGGCTACCTTTTTTGACTCTAAGAAGAGACCCTGAAACGCTGATTGGGGCTGAAAATCAAAAGGGGCTGGGAAGTGCTACCTGGAAAGTGAGTTGTAGAGGCCATAGTGCCTAGGTCCCAAAGCCCAGGTAAGGCTTCGACAGTGCCCTGGAACATGAAGGCACCCTCCACAACGCTTTTTCCACATGTCTGCTCTGTAGCAGAGAGCTCGCCAGACTAGGCCTGGTCTGACTGGGAAACTGAGGCCTGGAGACAAACCCATTGTTGTGAATTCTTAACAGCCAAACACCCTTTGCGAAAGGGAAGATTGAATAAGCACTCCCTTGGGCTACCTTTTATGATCCTAAGGAAGAGACCCTGAAAGGCTGCTTTGGGGCTAAAAATCACAAGGGGCTGAAAAGTGCTAGCTGGAAAGTTAGTGGTAGGGGCCATAGTGCCTAGGCACAACCGCCCGGGTAGGGCTTTCCCAGGGCACGGGAACAGCAAGGCACCCTCCTCAGATCTAAAGCCCCATGTGTAATCTGTAGCAGAGAGCTCGCGAGACTAGGTGTGGTCTGACTGGGAAACTGAGGCCCTGGAAACAGAACCATTGTAGGGGCTTCTGAACAATCCAAAACTTTCTGTTCGAGGGAGGATGAAAAAGCAATATCTTGGGGTGCCTTTGCTCCCTCCTTGGAAGTGAGCCTGCCACGCCGCCCTCGTGCTGAAAATCACATGGGGCTGGGAATGTTACCTGGGAGGTGAGTTTGTAGGGACCATAGTTAGTAGGACTCACTGCCCAGGTAAGGCTTAGAAAGTGCCCTGGAACGTGAAGGCACCCTTCACTGCACATTTTCCACATGTCTGCTCTGTAGCAGAAAGCTCTGGAGTCTAGACCTGGTCTGACTAGGCAAGTGAAGCCTGGAGGGAAACCCATTGTTGTGGCTTCTTCACAGCCAATCACCTGTTGTGCCAGGGGGGATTGAATAAGCACTCCCTTGGGCTATCTTTTATGATTCTAAGGAAGAGACCCTGAAAGGCTGCTTTGGGGCTGAAAATCAAAAGGGGATGGGAAGTGCTACCTGGAAAGTCAGTGGTAGGGACCATTGTGCCTAGGCACCACCGCCCGGGTAGGGCTTTCCCAGGGCACGGGAACAGCAAGGCACCCTCCTCAGATCTAAAGCCCCATGTGTAATCTGTAGCAGAGAGCTCGCGAGACTAGGTGTGGTCTGACTGGGAAACTGAGGCCCTGGAAACAGAACCATTGTAGGGGCTTCTGAACAATCCAAAATTTTCTGTTCGAGGGAGGATGAAAAAGCAATATCTTGGGGTGCCTTTGCTCCCTCCTTGGAAGTGAGCCTGCCACGCCGCCCTCGTGCTGAAAATCACATGGGGCTGGGAATGTTACCTGGGAGGTGAGTTTGTAGGGACCATAGCTAGTAGGACTCACTGCCCAGGTAAGGCTTAGAAAGTGCCCTGGAACGTGAAGGCACCCTTCACTGCACATTTTCCACATGTCCGCTCTGTAGCAGAAAGCTCTGGAGTCTAGACCTGGTCTGACTAGGCAAGTGATGCCTGGAAGGAAACCCATTGTTGCGGCTTCTTCACAGCCAATCACCTGTTGTGCCAGGGGGGATTGAATAAGCACTCCCTTGGGCTATCTTTTATGATTCAAAGGAAGAGACCCTGAAAGGCTGCTTTGGGGCTGAAAATCAAAAGGGGCTGGAAAGTTCTACCTGGAAAGTCAGTTTAGGGGCCATAGTGCCTAGGTACCACAGCCCCGGTAGGGCTTCCCAAAGCCCGGGAACGTCAAGGCACCCTTCTCAGAGCTATTGCCCCATGTGTGCTCTGTAGCACAGAGTTCGTGACACTAGGTCTGTTCTGACTGGGAGACTGAGGCCCTGGGAACAGAACCATTGTAGGGGATTCTGAACTGCCCAACACTTGTTGTTCAAGGAAGGACGGAAAAAGCAATAACTTGTGCTGCCCTTGCTCCCTCCATGGAAGAGATCATGTCACGCTACGCTCGGGCTGAAAATCACATGGGGCTGGGAAGTGCTACCTGGGAAGTCCGTTTGTAGGGTCCACAGCGATTAGGGCCCCCTGCCCAGGTAAGGATTGTCAGTGCCCTGGAACTTGAAGGCAACCTCCACAGCGCTTTTTCCACATGTATTCTCTGTAGCAGAGAGCTCTGGAGACTAGGACTGGTCTGACTAGGAAACAGAGGCCTGGAGGCAAACCCATTGTGTGGCTTTTTAACAGCCAAACACTTCTTGCACCAGGGAATATTGAATAAGCACTCCCTTGGGCTACCTTTCATGACTCTAAGGAAGAGACACTGCCAGGCTGCCTTTGGCTGAAAATCACAAGGGGCTGAAAAGTGCTACCTGGAAAGTCAGTGGAAGAGGCCGCAGTGCCTAGGCCCCACCGCCCGGGTAGGGCTTCTCCAAGCCAGGAAACCTCAAGGAACACTCCTCAGAGCTATTGCCCCATGTGTGCTCTGTAGCAGAGAGCTCTTGAGACTAGGTCTGTTCTGACTGGGAAACTGAGGCCCTGGGAGCAGACCCATTGTTGTGGCTTCTTCACAGACAAACACCTCTTGCACCAGGGAAGATTGAATAAGCACTACCTCGGGCTACCTTTTATGACTATAAGGAAGATACCCTGAAACGCTGCTTTGGGGCTGAAATTCAAAAGGGTGTGGGAAGTGCTACCTGGAAAGTCAGTTGCAGGGGCCATAGTGCCTAGGTCCCAAAGCCCAGGTAAGGCTTCGACAGTGCCCTGGAACGTGAAGGCACCCTCCACAGCGCTTTTTCCTTATGTCTGCTCTGTAGCAGAGAGCTCTAGAGACTAGGCCTGGTCTGACTAGGAAACAGAGGCCTGGAACAGCCCCAGTCATTTGGTGTCTGAAGAGCTTCTCTCTTG